>APFE030069843.1:1275-27939 GCA_000404065.3 Pinus taeda | reverse complement strand
TACTTTAATTTATATTGCATTGTTGGGTTAACCTACCATTAGATTTTCTACACTAAAAGAGCCAAGAAGCAGGGCGAAGAGAACTACTATGCGAAATATGGAACAGAAAGAGGTGGAATATGGGCAAAGATTGACATGATAAAAAAATTTGACATCATATTTTCCTGCTACACCATAGAAGGTAAAACCATGAGACGCTTCTCGAGAAACGAATGCACACTAGATGCAATTTTAGTTGCGAAGCATTACAACAATGGGGAGGTACTCAACTGGTCTGCCTTTGTTTTCAATGAACTTTTTGAAGCATGTGAAGATGTTATTAGGCGGAGTACAAATTTTCTATTTGGGTATATTCTAATGTCTCTGGCCATGTAGAAATGGAAGCCACCAAGGTAGTGGGAAATGACGCCTATCGTTGAAGGAAAACTATTAGCACTCTGGTATGAACCATGGAGAGCATCGGGGGACCTGAGCATGAAGGAGGTAAATGAAACGGATTTCAACGACTCGTATGAAATGATACTAATTGCAGTAAAGTCGATGTAAAGGATACCCAAAACTCTACTAGATGAGTTTTCTGGAGAACTTTGGTTTGGAGCCTCACATGGGCACACCTACCTTAGACCTTGATGCGTATGTCTGGAAACATTTAAGATGAGGCCGCATAAATTCGTTCTAACTAAAATGCCACTACATATTGAGATGGGATCATGGCCAAGGGTGGCCTGTGAGATTACTGCTGGGAAGTAAAAATATCTGTTTGGGGCTTTAAAGCCACAAGGGTAAGAGGGAAATGTAGCATAAAGCAAGAGAAAGAGACCAGCCAAAGATGACCTCCAACCGATGGTGTTGCAGATGGAGGAGAAAATGTTTGTGTTGAGGCAAAGAATTGCACGTTTCGAAGGCCAATCAAGTGAGAGTAACCAACCCTTGCAATTTCAAGGTTCCACTATGTTTTTGTCCATCATTACAACTTCATTAGCAATGGAACTCCCCACTGGAGTCGCTCACAGTCCATCCCAGCCAATAGTCCCCAAGCAGAAGAAGAAAAGAGTCATTCACAATCTGACCATTAAAAAGCAAAGAACTGCTCCACAAACTCCAATTGTCGACCTTATTGTTGAGGTTGAACACTCATTTTCTGCATCACCAAGAGTTGAAGAAATTCCCCCCACCACTTCTATTGCCTTACATCAATCGTGAGAATCTTCCCCACACACAGCCTCCACCTCCACAACCATGTCAGAGACCCTCCTATATGGATTATGACGATCAACTGTAGAAATGGAAGTCCAGTTAGTAGAGTCGGATAGGGGCACCACCTCTACCAACGACACCCAACAAACATCACTAGCATCACTACTTTTTAGATTGGACCCATCGCAAGGGAAAATTCCAAGTATAACTATTCCGCGGGAGGAAAGGGATAAATTGTACCAGCCACTCCTTCCTATAAATTTCCTGGTCATCCTAAACCCTAGCATTGTTCCCCCTACTCCCCAATTCACTCCGCAATCACAACCCATCCATTCACACGATCCCACTCTGAAAAATCCATAGCCAGTGGCCTACCCATACAACAACATTTTCCCAAGCCCAACATAATGCAAGTGGACACATTACAACATTAGTTGTTGACAGAGCTATTTGCATTCATACAACAAGCAACACACACTGCCGAAAAGATCCATGATGATCTGGCCAAAGAGCATGAGTAGCAGAGACAACAACTGCAGGAGGTGATGGAAGAGTGAGATCACCTGAGACAGGCAACCACATACTTACAAGCCCAGATTTACCAGGTCACACAGAGATTCCGATCATTATGGCCAACGATCATTGATGCAAACACTGTTGCGAGTGAGACCACCCTAGGGCTTTGGGTTGAGAACCCCAATAGACCAGAGGGAAAACCACAACAAGAAATGCACAGGCAATCAACCTAAATGCTTATTCTACTGAATTGTGCAAGAGTGTCCTTACCCGGATGTCCTATGTTTGGGTAGATCGCACAGGGTGCAAACCATCAACTTCCCCCGATGTTCTTAAAACCTGAAAATTATTCAAATGGAAAATATACAGTAGTAGAAACATAAAGCATGTTCATGATATTAACCTTAAATGATATAAATGAATGACCAATTATACATCAATACAAAATTCATAAACAAATTACAACATAACTTGATGCATAAACACATTTAATATCGGAAGCAGAACAACATTCATTTTATTGCAGTTAGATACAAGTAAAGTGGAGAAATATGACTTGAGTCCTTCTTTGGCTCTAAGTGGAACCCTCCTCCAGATCCGTCCTTTCCTGGCCTTCAATAATCGTCCTCCATCACCAATACAAGGATATCTCAAGCAAGATGAAAGATATCCACAACAAGGAAACAAGGGCTTAATAAAGATTTGGGGAGTGCGGGAAGCACAAGGATTCATTAGACTCAATTAGGGATAATCTCACTATAGTATCAGTATCTCATATCTTCTCCCTTAAGGCCTTCCCATGGAGGTTTATTTATACTTCTCCACATTAGTTTTTTTAGTTGGGTCATGGGCAATAGGAGGTGAGTAACAGGTAAAACCCGTGAACTCTGCTCAAATTAAGGAAATTTAATTTTTTAAATTGTTTTAACATATGTACGTGGGTTGGGTATATTTTGACCCGCGTATAAATGCTTTTATCACAAGGAAAAGTAGCATATAGGGAATAAAACATTGTTTTTTAGATTTTTGGATAAAGTCTGGAAGGAAGGGTTGCCCTAGGCCATAATCAAAGCATAAAATCTACTAAGAGTGGAAAATGGTGCTATAATAGATGGCCCCTAATATATGAGGTTAGAAGGGGTACATGATGGCCAAAATCTATTAAGTGTATAGAAGGAATCATGCAAAGACCACAGTTAGACCAAAGTGGGTTTTCCTGGAGATTTAGATCTCCCTCTAGATTTAGATCTCCCACTCGATGACTTATTTTTGTTTCTGTTCTGGGACCGTCCTCGTACAGCAAGGCATCACCATTCTGGTTGTCCAAATTTTTCCATCTCATCTCCTCCGTCAGCAAGGCTGAGACTATTTCATCAAACTGCAAAGCAATTGCATTGGTACCTATTGCAATAACCAGACTATCCCACGAATCTGGTAGAGAACACAACAAACTGATGCACTTATCTTCATCTGAAATTTTAATATCAACAGATAATAACATACTTACCACAGTACTAAACGCATTCTGATGCTCTATCACCGAGGCTCCGTCTTTCATCCTCAGGTTATACAACTTTTTCCGCAGGAACAGTTTATTCACCAGAGACTTAGATTGGTACAAAGTCCCTAACTTGTCTCACAAAGCCTTCACCGTAGCTTCCCCTTATATATTCAACAATACTGAATCTGAGACACACAATCGTATTGTGCTCTTTTCCTTCCGATCCAATTTCTTCCATTCTTCATCGGTCACTCCTGTTGGTTTAGTTCCCGGATCTACCACGATCCACTGATCTTTATCCACCAACAGATCCTCCATCTTGAGTTTCCACAACTCAAAACTCTGGCCATTGAACTTCTCAATCTCTATCTTTCCGCTGCTCGCCATCTTCTTTCACCACCAGAATCTATCTCGTAGATCTCCCACTGAACAGGGTCTACCACAGGCCCGAGCGAAACCCCTCAGCAACAAAGGCGTCCCCTTGAAGCCAAAACAGCTCTGATACCAAATGTAGTTTTTAACCCCATACAGAAATTACCTGCATATGAATTCTAAATCACAGAAAAATAAACAATGCGAGAGCATAACACATAAAAGCACATATGCACAGAGATTTTCCCCTGGATCCCAAAAACTGGGACTACCAGCTTGATTTTTCATTATGTTCCTTTCAATGTTACAATACATATTTATACATGCCGAAGCATCCAATACCATGGACTGAAAAACATCGCATCCAAAACTATGGACCGAAAACCATAGGTATGTTTGCCCAACCTAATATAGGGTCCAAAAAGAATATAACACAACCCAACAAGGTGATTTAAAAGTATAAAAATCCTACAAAAAATTCATAAATTGACTTATCACTTTCTCATTCGATTGTTAGTATTGATAATTTTCCATATTGCCTATATTGCAACATACATTTCGTACCTTTCACTTTTATAAGGATACAATCTTATTTCATGTGTTTATACAGCTTGCATGCCAATTATGATTTATTGTTGTATCCCATGTCTAAATGGGCACAATATCATGATACTTATAGAGAGAAAGACTTCTTTCTGTAGGTTGTGCAATGGAATATGATGAACAAGGTATTAATTGTGGACATATTAAAGGTTGCCTTGACTTGAACACATCATTTGCCATCTCGTTTATGGAAATGGTAAACATTATTTCAATTAGTATAATGTGCATGCCAATACATAAAATATAGTTAAATTATTGGTTGTAATATTTTTTCTGTGGATTATTGGTGTTTGGATTGTCATTATTCCAAACCATGTTTATCACAGATTTGATGATCTTGAAATCCCTTATTTTAAAGATTTTATGAAAGAATGTATATTCACCATGTATACGACCAATATATGTATGATGTCATGTTGAAACATATGGATCCTTGGGCACTTCTGCAACGATATTCCTTAGAATTATTGGCTTGTTTTGATTCTATATACAGATCATGAGTTTTTATAGTGTCTTAACGTGTGCTCAACTAGAATTTTTTTTGTATAGGAATTTGACTCACAATCATGTCCAAGGACAATATTTTGGAAGCAATATTTTGAAAATGAGATATAGATATAATACCCATTCAAAATTCATAGCGAGCCACAACCCTTATTAGTTGGTCTACACTTGTAAACCCCTCTCGCTATACTAGTGAATGGTATGATAACTACCTATTTAATATACCTAAAATGAAAGTGTAACATAATTACAAGAGTTTATGGAGGGATGAAAGACTATAAAATTTACCTTCAAGACTGTAGCATCACAAAGGATACAAATTAGTTCAATTTCTTAGGTAAAAAAGCTTGAAGGAATGCAATCAAACTTCACAAAATGATGGTATAAACATTTTCTTATGTTGTCCTCTGTGTGCCACTAATTAAGCAGTGAATGGTAATTAAACATATTTCACTTTCATATTTCATTAAGTGTTATAAATTTTAATCCCTACATAATGAATATTTCAAGTCAAAATAGAATGGAGCATCAACTCAATTTACACATTCAATTTTCATCTTTACTCTTGTATTACAAATAATGATAGTTATCCACTATTATTTTATATAATATAGTGTGTGAATAATTAGTTTATATTTTGTACATGATCAAGAGGTGTTTTTAGTATGTAACTTGAAAACAACATCAATGAGAGGGATAAAATCACAAGCATGTGAGTTGCTTCAAATGATGATCATACCATTGTAAGATACCAAGCTTTGCATTATTTGAGATGCTCCATTTGACTGTTTGACCAAAGCTTATAGATATATGTGACTTGAGGTGTTCACAATATTTATACTCACATTTAAGAAATATTCATGGCTAGGTCATGGGTTTTGATTTTTCTCTCATGGACAAAATCCCATCTCGATAAGGACTTTTTTTCTAGTTTGTCTACTTTTTTCTTAAGGACCTTGGATATGCTATAACATTGTTTGTGGTAGTCTTATTTTTTATTTCTCATTCATTCCCTACTCACACAATAATATTTCTATTTTCAGTTGGAATTGGTGTCTCCACTAAAGGATGTCCTGGTTGAGGAAAGGTTGAAATTCCCAAGCTTTGATGGTGAAACAAACAAAGTATTTAATGAAAAGAAAAAATATTTGGGAAACTATGCAACCAGATCTGCATACCACAACAGACCTTATAACATGTTATAAAGGTGTCCTTTTTACCACATCTGTGAGGGCCTACAATGTTTCCTATGTTACTTGTGGCTGATGGGTCTGTAAAGTAGTTTCTTTAGTGAGAAATTTCTGTATAGAATTTGAGAATCCACCCATTGTCTAATAGAAGAAATCCTATTATTGGAGGGTTTGATTGAACTTGTTGTCATCTTTTTCTTTTAATTCATGTTTTAATATATCTACTTTTGTACATTTATCTTGGGAGGTATCATTGACTAATTTTATCAAGTAGCATACATATTTTTGTTCTTGTAAGAATTTCCAATGTTTTGGGTGATGATTTGGATATTTTCTCAGAACACTACAAAGCATTTCTGAGTACATGAGTCTGTTTTCACATTCTCTTCCAAATTTTCTAAAATTGGTGTGGTTGTACTAATAGTGGGAATGTATACTAGATTGTTAGAGGAGAGTTTGTAATTATGTATGGTATTGTATACATGGGGTCTTTTTGGGGTATGGAAAAAATCTATCTCACATATTCCCATCTGCAAATGTTTGTTTCTATTATTGGAAGGTAAGGGGGATACCATGTTTCTCTTGGTAAAATTAAGTGTAATTTACAGACTGCATCTAATTGTGGAATTGGGACTAATGTTATGTTATTGGTAATCTTAATGAGTAGCAAGGTGGGAAGAAAATCTCTAATATATTCATACACTCTCTCCTTCAATGGATTCTCAACAGTTCTCTTCAAGCAACAAGCCTATGTAATAACTTTGAAGTTATTAAATTTGTCCCTCCTTTTATTTTACCTCCATGAAGGTTGGAATTACAGGAATATCTAGACAACCTTATTCACCCCGGTGAAAACCTCAATCATAGGAAGGTATGCCAAGTTATCTTGAAGTGATGCTTGTTTTGTGGATAGAAAGGCCTTCACATGACTAGTCAACAAGTGGGTTCACCTTCTCATAACTGATATATTTCTCATTTGGAATGATGGCATTTTCTCTTTAAGAGAATTTCAAATATATTTTTCACATGGAGAATTTCAAATTTAGATTTTCTCAAATTAACATACTGGGAGTATGATTAAATTGTGTATTGTATTTTTATGTCAAGTTTTACTTATTATTAAATGATGTATTGTACTTTTATTCTCATTTTTTGGAAAACACTTTACCGATCATCGAAATAGATGGTGAAGAGATTAGCACAGTTCATTTTCACACTTCATTGTTCTCTATGTTTTTGGCTCACTTCACTTTCCCATTTCACTGAAATGTTCTTTAAATTATTCACTCACTATGATTTACATACTTGAATATTATTTATATAATTCGATCACTTCAATTTCACATTTCACTGCTTTGTGCATTACTCTCTCACTTCTATATTCTCAATATTTTGTTAGTTTATGTTCAGTAAAGTGTTCATTAAAAGGGTTGGGAAATATTTTATTGAAATGGTGCATTAGAATAAGTATATCAAAAAGAATTTTATGTTATCACTTTGTTTCAATATCGACTCATATCAATTCATATGTGCAATGCATGGAAATTACATCCCTTACATAAACAATTATAGAAACAAATTTCCTGGAATGTGAAATAAAATACATTTGTGCATGGGTTTCCATCCACTTTTATATGTTTAAAAGCTAAATTGGTAGAGAACCATGTAAATTCTTGTCTCACGGGAACCTCAAACACCTTTATGAGCATCTGAGATCACATTTTAGAGCTGATTTTAGCTATATTTGTGTTAATGTCCATAAAAAATGTGTCTAATTCCTTGCCAACATTAAATTAGAAAACAAAAAAGGTCGATGGATCACCCCATTCCCAAGCGGTGTGATTATTGAACTTCTTGACACAGGTAGAAATGGCAAGAATATCATGGCATCCTGATTAATTTGATATATTATTATACTTATAAGCTAATGTTTTAAGGTTAGATTTCTCTAGGTGTTTGGCCAGAATTAGAAATCTTTAATGATGAGGGAATGGGACATATCCCTTCTAGATGGAAAGGGAAATGAATGAAAGCAGAGAATTTCAATTCATCTAATTGTAACATGTATATTGGGATTCATTAATATTCCATTTTCCTTGAAGCACAAATAATCAAATTATTTCTACATGAAGCTTTGATTATTGAACCATTGCATTTAAAAATTCTCAGAAAGCTAATTGGTTCTCATTTCTATGGTGATGTATTCTCTACGTCTATGGATCCTTATGCAGATTTCGACAACAGAGAAAGTAGGGTGGGAAGGTTGGTTAGAAAATGCATCTATTCGGCTGATTACAACATGCATTGGCACACTATGAGATGATTCGGGTTCCTTCCATCTATGATAGCCTAAGTACTAATGACTTAAATGGTTTTCTAAGGCCAATTAGGACTTATGGGTCCACAAGGGGACTCCCTAGGGCATGGAAGTCACACCTATACAATTGTGAGAGGAAGATTAGTAGATAATACAAGCTATGATGGGTTGGTAAAGTGAGTAGCTAGGGGAGGAGATCCTCTTTCGAGGATTGCGGCCAATAAGGTCTTCTCCGAGTATGGATACTCAAATGATGATATATTTGCGACCTTTGATGATTCCATTAAGGATGCCATCGATGTATTATCTCTTTCTCTCGGAACTCTTTCATACTTTACACCAAATCTATTGACATATGGTATATCCATCGACTCATTTCATGTGGTGTAGAATGATATTGTGGTTTTTTTATCTACTAGTAATGATGAGCGTTATTCCTACACAGTAGTTAATAATGCACCATGGATCTTGACAGTGGCAGCAAACACTATTGACATGTTTTTTTATTACAAAATTGTTCTGGTAAACAACAAAACATTTGATGTAAGAGTGTATTGCCAAAGGTTATTTGTATGCAATGGCGAGCTTTATGAACTTCAAGGAAGTAATTTTAAGATGCATTTTGATGGGAATTCCATTTTCCTGGATACATTTTTCATTTATTTGGAATCTTGCATAGTCATGATATTTTGGATAAGATCTTACCACTTCATTGTGTTAGGCCCCTCTACTACTAGTGTAACCCCTTATTGTTATTAGTACAACCCACTTATTATATTGATGTACCCATGTAGTGCCCATATTGTTACTATTGTGCCCCATAGAAGCCCACTATTGTTATTATTGTGCCCTTAATTATTATTGTTATGTTGGCTCTGATTATGTCAATGACCCCTTAAACTCCATATCAGAAAGGAGGTCTTTTCATTTGTATCATCCAATAATTGTTCATTTATGTAATGTAAAGGAGGTTTCCCCCTCGAAGAGGCTGAATTCTAAGGCATGGATCTATCTTTTCTATCTTTTTCTTGAGCTGGTTTCATAACACATTGTCCCATATTTTTGGATGAACAATATTTCTAGGAAAAATATCCAAAGGTTCATAAGTCTCATCTTTATATGAAAAGATGAGTCTTATACACCCTCAAAATGATGCTTCCAAATTATGTCAAAATTATGAAGCGCTAATGTAAATATTTCAATCTCAGTGAAAGCTCTTATCCTATTATTTTTGGTGGATACATTGTAACAACTGGAGTCTCTAACATTTCAGCATGATATGTGTTCACTTGTATGATTTTTCTCATGCCATGTATAAATCTAGCATATATTATCTTATCTTAGAATGTATTGAGCATCTAAGATAACATACCATAAACATTTGGTTTATGAAATAGAAAAATAATATTTTTGGAGGTCAAACCAAACCTTTACAAAAATATGAAAAATTAAGGTGACAACATTTCATAGGTGTGTAGATCGAGACCAACCCTTAGGTGTGTGGATTGTTCTCCTATGCAACATCAAGGATGACCCTGGCATAAACTCAACCTAATTGAATGAAAGAAAAAGAGGAAAAAAAGTTAAATTAAACTATGAAGTTCCTTTTGAAGACTTCTTAAATATAACACTATCTATGTCTCCCTCTATGGTAATAATTTTTCCCTTAAAAGGGTTATCCTTTAATTCCCTTCCTACAAAGTCCTCCCATTCTATATTTTGGAATTTCTTTTTCCCTATATTCTACTTCCTTTTGGTGGCAAACCTGAATAGCTCAAAGTTGGTTGCCCCCTTGTCATGGATACTCTCCCTTTCCTTATCTCACTTCTTAACTTATATCATTTTTTCTTCAATTAAGTTAATACCACTTTCCACTTTATGATATATTTAGTTTTAAAGAATCTTGTATCTTGAGATCCCATGGGGGTTAAACTAGATGATGTTCTATTGTTGTCTTTTTTTTGTTTTCTTCCTTCATTTACCTTCCACAATGTAGATGCCATTACATGCTTGGATTGTTCAATCTCTCCCACCTAGGTTGCAACATATTGAACTTCTCCCAACTTATAGCAATGGCCCACTATATTTGACCCTATTTGGTTTGCGTTTTTCCTCTTCCCAACTTAACTTTTCTTTGCCCCAATTGATATGAAATAATAAATCATGGGCTGCAAATAGAACCCAATATGTGAAATCATTAGTGTTTCTATTTGCTAATGCTAGACCATGGCTATATCATAATCCCCTGATAATTGAATGTAGGTGATGCACAAGTGATTCTCTTAATGAAATGGAAGCAAATGGGAAAATTGTATTATGTCTTAAAGCTAAAGTTTATTAAATAAGAGACAACAAGAGCTCATTTAATAAAAGTGTAGGCAGTGTGGGAATGATCATAGTCGATAACAAAAATAAGTTCATGCCTTCAATCTACGACTTGCTTGCAACTCAAGTTTCACAGGAATTTGACATGGAGATCCTTGACTACATAAGATCTACCATGTAATCCCTAATTCTTAAGTTAGTGCACTATATTTAGATATAATTTTAAAAGTTTTACTCATTATTGCATCCACTAACATGCTTATATAATATATCTAACATGCAATGAGGAGAATGCAACCATTATTCTAGCGAAAATTGTGGTAGGGCTCAAGCCATCGCTAGTCATTGCCAAATTTTCAGCTCGTGGTCCCAATAAACTAACTGAAAACATTCTCCAGGTAAATCAATGGATTTTGAAGTTTGCTGCCAATATCTACCCTTTATGAGAGTGTATTAGGTTTCCATATTGTCCTTTTAGCTTAAGTTTTGGAAAATATTTAGTTTCCACACTATTTTGAATCACACTATTCTTGGATATAGTCCCACATTAATTGGATATGGTATCTTTTGAGAATACTTGAAAATGCTCATAACCATTCAGAATCGCACTATTTTGAGAATACTAGTTTTTTAGCTTGTAACTTAGTTGGCATGATTATGCCTAAGCTTTTCCTGAAGGTTGAATACTAAATTGTTAAGGTCTTTTTTTCTAAGGAGACATTTTATTGGTTTTGTTTATATAGGCCATCTGGCCACATAGTAGCCACTATCTCCTCAACTGAATATCTCTCTCTCTCTCTCTCTCTCTCTCTCTCTCTCTCTCTATATATACTATATAATATATATATATATAATATATATATATATTATATATATATATATATATATATTATAATATATATATATATATATATATATATTTTGGCTCCTGCTGTCACAATGAACTGTAGCGGAGAAATTTTCACCCACATCTGTGAGTGGAAGAGGCATTCCCCCTCCTCTAGATCTTTAGGCTCATTCTTTTGGATCTTGGTGGTGACCATTGTGGCACTGGGATCTGTGTCAATGATATGCTTCTCTTTGTCATTCCCCTTATTGGGTTTTGACTCAGATTCAGAACATTTGTCTGATTCGGAAGCCTTCAGCTCAGCCACCAGTGACTTCTTGGCCTGACAGTCACTTGTGTTGTGAGTGGAGCTCTTACGGAACTCACACCATTTTCCTATGTCCTTCTTTGTCTTCGTGGTGTTGTTATTTGCTTGTAGATTCAGCGGGTTGTCCTAGGTCGCCCTGCCTTGGCTTTGACCTTTGCTCTATGGTTTGGGGGCACCTTTTCCTTGCTTCAGATTCATAGATCCAAATTATTGCTTCTTCTATTTAAACTTTTGCTCAATCTTGATAGCATATCAGTATGTCGTGCCGATCAAGGAGATGTCTAAGAGCTCCATCTCATCCTGGATGTACTTGTGTAGATAGCCACAATACTTTAGTACCAAATGCTACTCAGAATCCTTGATATCCAACTTCGTGGGGAGGGTATGGAAAACATTTGTGAACTCTGACACATCTCAGTCCCTTCCCTGCTGTAGAGTGGTCCAATTTATGTATTTATCTTCATAGCTCCCAACAGGGTAATATTGTTCCTTGATGGTGTCTTGGAAATAATCCCAAGTGGGTGTAGTTGAAAACAGTGAAGATTCCCTCTCGTCCTTTTGTTCACAGTAGGTTTGGCAGCAGTCCTTGACGTGTGGAGTGGGTTTGTGAAGTGAAAAATTAATTTTTTCTCGATTGGAAAAGTCATGAACTGAAATATCGAAGTTAACTTGTACCTTAAAAGGAGTGGTGCCTCCAAAGTGGCTACTGGATGAAGATGTGTCGCCTATGGGTAGTCATCGAAGGATCTAGGCAAAGTTATCCATCATCACATTCTTCTATTGCTTGAGGGCTTCTTCGAGCAATATTTTGAAAGGATCTCTTGCCCCCTTGTTTTTATTTTCTTCTACCATGGGAAGCCATCGGTGTTAGTGAGGTTGGTCTTGCAAAGGTTCAACCAGATCAAGCCCTAACTCCTTATACCCTGACCTCGTTGGGGACATGCAAAGAAAAACAGAGAAAGAGCATACCCTCTCTGATACCACTAATCCATACTTAAATAGGAACGCAAAAAATTACACATATAACTATAAATACAAAAATACGGCAGAAATAACACTTCATTTCATTAATATTAGAATATTGAAATATGCTTACAAACAGAATGCAAATAAACTAGCTCAGGCGATGGTAGCTTATCTCTAAGAAGAGATGTGTTGGCTACATGCCTCTGAACTGTGTTACAATGAGGCTCAAAGTCCTATTTATTATTGAGAAATAATGGACAACCCTAAACATCCAAAAACCTAACCCTAGGAGATGAATCACTAAAATTATGGGCCTCTTTTGGGTAAATTGGTACATCAACTTCCCGGGTCGTAACTTTGGCATACGATTTCCGTTTGCCAATCATAATACCTCATTTCGAAGATCTCGAAGAGAAGGAAAAAAGAAAATAGGAAATATTATTGGGATATTTTCAGTCTCTCAGTTTTCCCTAAAAACATCATTTAGGGCCTCAAAATGACTCTAAAAGTCTAGAACACGAAAAACTGCCAACAATAGTAAATTGTGCTACAATTAAGGAAACTGAAGAACTGAAACAAACAGTGTTGGGGGTCCAAGTGGAATAGGCGGGTGGCCACCAATATCCATTTGGATCAATTATGATGATTTGACATAACCTTTTTCTTAGAGAAATTTGTCAACTTGAGAAAACTTATTATAGTGATTATGAATACCTCCCTAGTTAAGAGGGAGTGTTGAATTTGTAACTATGGTCGGTCTTCATAATGCATATTTGGTCACTTAATGTAATGTTATTTATTATTGTAAAGCATATTTTAAATGCTAGAGTCAAAAGGAAAAATATTTTGAGTCAAAGTCCCATTGTGACTTTTAAAAGAAGAAAATTTGAATTTTCGAATTGTAATTTTTGGCTCCAAAAGTTGTCAAGTCGACCTCCCTCCAAGTCAAGTTGGCCATTGTAGAAAACACACCCATTCGCCCAAGACATATCACTATATAAAGGCAATTCGACCTCCTCTAGTTGGGTGATTCACATCTCCCACACAAGATAGTTTTTGGGCAAGCGGGGAAAGGACAAGAAGGACAAATAGGACGAAGAAGAATACCAATTGGTTGTCCTTCTCTCTCTCATCAAATCGCACGTGTGGACATAATTTCTCTCTCCTAGTTCACAATTTTTCTGGGAATTTTGTTGTGTAGGGGCCGAAATTTCGGTCAACTAAAGGGGCCAAAATTATGGGGCAGCTGGTAGCTTTGAGGCCAAAATTTTTGCGTCAAATTAAGCAAAGCATATTTTTGGATTAGATTGGTTGGCTTGACTAGGATGGGAAGACTAGGTTTGACCATAGGTCTAGGTGTGTCTCTTGTTGAACAAAATAATTTATTTATTGAAAAGGTCAATGGGTTTTCCTAGGGTAAATATTGTCTCTTCTTTGCACATTGGAATCTCTATTGTTATTTATGGTTGAATTTATTAACTATAATTATTGAATGATGTATTGGAATAAAAGTAAAAGAAGATCTATATGAAAAGTAATTATCATTTTTTTAGAAATGTTGTGCTAGTTATCATTGCACTTAGAAAATCAACATAAATTAAGGAATTAAAAGATAAAAAACAATATAATTACCAACAAGTCTAATATCTTCAAAAGAAACTATATAAAAAAAAAGATGAAGGATTTCCCTCCTTAAGATATGTAGACTATACAAAACAATATCCAAAGGGACAAAGAAACACTTCAACAAGCTTATGATGATTTACAAGGAACAATTAGATATTTTAAAAAAGACCACTTTCATCAAATGAAGAAAAAATTGTGTAAAATTGAATGAATTGGAGAATAAGATATATATTTTAATTTAATATTAAAAAAAAATTAAAGAGTTTCAACAAGAAATAAGTAAATAAGAAGCACTCATAAAAAAGAGTTTCAAAATACCAATAAAAAATTACCATCCAAAGATGAAGTTATTTCTCCTTTAAGAAATCATAATAAAACTCTATTTGTACAAATGAAGAAATTGAGGGATAAGAGGAAAACACAAGAAACTCAAACCATGGATAAGAGTGCTAATATTGACTTAATCGACATGGAAAAACTTAATGTTGTTATTAATGAAGTTGTATCAATGAAAAAGTCTCCAAAAGATGAAATTGAAGATAAAGCAACTTCAATAGAAGGAAATGAAACTAGAAATCACAATATCAGTACTAATGTAGTCGTATCAATGGAAAAGATTCCAAAATTTGGGCTCAAGAAACAATTATGAGTTAAAGTGACATCCATAAATTTAGTAATGTTTGACATAACATTGATAACCAGAAATAAAGTTAGATTTCAATCAAAGGATGCTTTCATTCCAATAAATACAAAAATATCAGATGTCATCATTATGATTCAAGTGAATCATAACAAGATTAAGCGAAAGATTAATAAGGATGAACTTATCAAGCTATTGCATCAACACTCAAATAATCAAATTTGTAGTGTGAAAGAAGCAAAACATCGGTACCTTAAGGTACTAACGATAATCAATGGTGTAATCACATACTAAAACATTTGATGATCTTGTGCCTTGAAGTGATCAACAACAAAGAGGATCCAATTTAGAATTTTATCACCATGGATGAAACCACCCTGGATAGATAGATCCTTTTTTAATGTGTCAATTCAAGGATTTGAACATAATATCACCTCATGTCCTTAGCCTTATCAAATATGTGATTGTTATGAGAATATGGTTCATTTTTTTGGAAGTTGTTTTCCTTTCTCATGTTTTGAGGACAAAACATTGCCTTTTTTCTTTTTGGGGGGAGGGGGGGGTTGTGGGGCAGGACTTTTAATATACCCAGCGTGTATTATGACTAGGGCTATAATAAATTAATCACTGTGTATTAAATATAATGAAGATTATTAAGAAAATCATTAATGTGTGATAATGATAAGTTATGTCGTTTTCCAAGGACAAAACATATCATCCACTATGTCACTTGGATTTCACTATATATACATGTCTATTGCTCTCTCTCTCTCTCTCTCTCTCTATATATATATATATATATATATATATATATATATATATATATATATATATAAATGGATATTAGAGTTATTTGTGTATTTATGATATTTCCATGATGCAGAATACCAAGTCTGATTTAGTCAACAATTCAATGGGGGAGAATGCAAGGACCTTACTTTAGGTGCCATTTTTAGTTGAATGATCGAGGGCATGCATGGAAAACTTGGTTAAGGGTGTGTGGTGAGTCTATAAGTTTGGTAACCTTGTTGATTGACTCATGGTGATCCATGGGATGGCTAGGATGATGTACAATTTTGTTGTGGACTAGAAGGACCAAGGATGTCTAGCTTATCAAGGGTGGATGATGGATGAGGCATTGCAATGCAAGCTTGGTGGAAGATGACATGATTTGGAAATATGGTGGACCTTGTGTTATTCATAGAAAGGAAACATCATTGATGAGTGTACCAAAGGTATGTGAATGCTTTTTGCCACAAGGTACATGACCTTTAGAGGACTATGAGGAATTGGCCTAGATGTATGATAACATGATGCTACATATGATAGTCAATTGTTTGAGTGAAAATGTTCAGGATAGGTATTAGAAGGAAGCCCATGGTTGGGCGGTGATAGTGTAGTATCACCTATGGTGAAAGACACACTCCAACGTTTTGCGCACTTTAAGGTGCCTGGTTTGGGTTTGGTCAGACATGTTGGTTAATTGTAATTCAAGTGATACTTGCAGTTGATGGCCATTCCTTCTATGAAGGTCATGCTATTTCCATGCGACGACTAGGGTTCTTGAGTGGTCTAAGATGTTTAAGTGGAACAAAAAATCCAACTGTGTGACAAAATCCTTAAAAACAACTACCTAAATTAACTTTTATTTCACATAAACTAACCACGATATCACCTTCCCAACATTGATGTGGGGTGGAATATCCCCTATACATTGTTGACACTTAATCTTTGGGATTAGTTAAATCGATGTAAATATTGTAAATAAAAAAATAAAAGGAATTGGAAGACGAGGAGACATTGGGAGATGAAACCCAATAGTCTCCCTCTCCTCTTATATATCCAAGCTTTCTCTTAATGAAAAATAATCACATTCGTGGAGTTACTCCTGGCCTGACATGATATCAGAACCAACTCCCAAACTTAGTTTTTTTCTCCATGTAACTCCTCTCTTCCTTGACAGAAAATCTATCTTTGATTCCTTGCTCTGTGCATTGAATACTCCGTGGATTCTCTATCTTACTAGCAGGCTCAAACCAATCTACATGTTGTCGGAATAGTTTTTTGTTGGACTACATACCACAACGTTGTAATTGATACGTTGTCACTGTGCATTGGTTTTCTATGGCCATCGGCTTTGATGGAGTGGATAGAATGGTATGAGTAATGCAGATTTTCATCGAAGGAGTAGTTTGATTTGTGATAATCGGTTGCTGCTCTATAAGATGTTTAATTTCTGTGTCGTGGTTATGAATTCAAGCTCGCACTAAATATTTTCTATTGCATTTGGTTGGTGCCTCCACGCATTGAGTTGGAGACTCTTCATTTGGACGCTGGTCAAAACTCTTGAATGCTTGTCAAAATTCTTGTTGAGTCGTATGGTATGCCACGTTGAAATTTTTGAAGGGTTGCATTGAGTTGCGTTGAATAGTCGCATTTTTTTATGTGTTGTGTTATTGGATAAGTCTTTGTTAATTTTTTTAAAAAGGTCATGATGTTAAGTTTTTAAATAAAAATAGGCCATGATGCATGATATAAAGGTCGTTATGTTAGTGATGTTAATTCCTTTTAAATGCTATGATACATGGTATAATTGATTTAAAAATAAAAATAAAGGTAGTGGCATATATGAATAAGTAAGTTATGAGAGTATTATGGTTCATGGATACTTAAGTTATGAAGACATTATTTTAATTGAGCATATGTTGTGATGTGATGGCATATAAATTTATTGAGTTTTTTTTAAAAGGGGTATATATAGTTTTTTTACAATGAATTCACTTATATCTATAGTTGGAGTGGTTTTCTCCAACAAAGAGAACTACCATGAGTGGTTCAAGAAGATACAGCACACCTTAATTTTTAATGAGTTGTGGAAAGGAGTTTGTGAAGGAGAAGGAGATAATGCACCTGAAAAACCCACTTCAGACAAGGAGCTTGCCACTTGGGAAAACAAGAACAACAAGGCCTATTCCTTGATTGAAACATTCGTAAATGAAGAGATGAGTCATCATATTTCTCCATTTTCAAATTCCTTTGAAGCATTAAAGAAGTTGAAGGAATTGTATGACTCACACTTTGAACTTGAATTTGTTCAATTGATGATTAAGTTGTTCAATGTTAAGTTGAAAAATGATGACCCTCTTGCCTTAGCATCAAAAATAAGATCCATGATACATGACATAAAGTCCACCAGTTTTGAAATATATGTTCCTATCATAATCTATGTCAAGGAACTATATCCCACTTATTCACATTATCTTGAGTCATTGCAAGCAAGTGGAAAACTTAAGGAGATTTCCTTTGACTCCCTTGAGAAGAAGTTTGTTGAAAGAGAGAAGGCTTTTGGGAAGAAGACAACTCCTTCTAAAGGATTTGTGCCTTACACAGAAAGAGAATAATCATGCACAAGATTCTTCTAGAGGAAGAGGTGGCCGAAGAGGAAGAGGAAGGAAGAATTTTAGAGGCCGGGGGGTTAAACATTTCCATGGAGAAAGGTTTGATTTTCATTGCATATGGTGTAACAGAGATGGACATGATGCTTCCACATGTAAGTTTTCTTGGGACAGAATTGAGCAGGAAAGAAATGAAGAAAAGGGTAAAACACCTCGTAAAGGGAAAGGAAAAGCACTCAAGTCCACTCATTATGCTATGGCACATTACAACATTGGAGTAACTGAAGACTTATTCAATGCTTCGCATGATTCATGGAAAGATGCTTGGTTGCTTGATTCAGGAGCAACTTTCCACATGACTTTCATAAGATATTTATTTGAAGAATTCACTAACAATGTTGATGGATCAATATACTTTGCAAATAAGTTAAATCTCAAGCCAATAGGCCTTGGCTCCATTATGCTCAAACTGCCTAGACTTCCAAACTTTATTCTACATGATGTTCTATACCTCCCGTAGTTGAGGAGAAACTTGTTGTATTTGGTCCATATCTACCAACAAGGACACTCCATTCACATATATGATGGCAAGGTTGAGGCCATAAAAACATTAGATCACTCACTTATCATGAATGGGATAGAAGAAGAAATATTTCTGAAGCTGCAAGGAACCTTTGCTCGTGCACAAAACTTTTCATATAGTTCTCACTATGATGAAGGTACACTTCCATCAAGTCTTTTATGGCATGCTAGATTTGGACATCTAAACTATAACAACCTTCATTTGTTGAAGAAAAATGGTGTTACTGGTTTGCCAACTATTCCTAGGAAACTTAAAAAATCCGATGCTTGTATCTTAGGAAAGCACAATAAACAGTCTTCTCATGATTCTCATTCCAGAGCACATAGAAAGCTTGAACTCATTCATTCTGATTATGTTCCCCAATGCATGTTCCTTCTACAAAAGGAAATAAATATATGATGACATTTATTAATGACTACACCAGAATGTGTTGGGTTTATTGATTGAAGAACAAATTTGAAGCTTTTGAAACATTAAACAACTTTCGTACATGGATTGAAAATGATGCACAACCTCATATTGGCTCTATTCATACAGATAATGGAAAATAATATACTTCAAATGAATTTGAAAACTATCTTCGCCAGCATGGGATCAAACATCAAACAATCGTGCCTTATAATCTCCAACAGAACAAAGTAGTTGAAAGAATGTATAGGACAATATTAAATATGGTACGTCTGATGATGTTTTTCAAGAATGTTAAGCTGGTGTCTTGGTTTGATGAAGTTCTATGTGCTGTTTATATAAAGAATAGGTGTCAATCTCATGCTATCAAACACAAGACTCCATATGAAATGCGATATGGCTACATTCCTTCGGTGAAGCATCTCAGGGTTTTTGGTTCCACTTGTTATGCCTTGATACCCAAGGAACAAAGAAACAAACTCGGTGCAAGGAGTCACAAATGTATCTTTTTGGGGTACTCAAATACCTCCAAATCATACCGTCTCCATGATGAAGTGAATAAGAAGCTTATAATATCTAGAGATGTGATATTTCTTGAATCTTCCAAGACTAACAATGCTGTTGAGCGACAACTTGACCGCTTGGATAGATTCATACATGCAAATTATTTTCGAGAGTTTGATAATGAGATTCCACATCTTGAAGGGGGGTTCCCTATACTAGACAAATCTGTGTAATCTTCTTCTAAATCACTCTCACCCTCGTATGAAGCTCTAGCCATTGATGACACTTTGAGTGATGTGATTGACAAAATTGGGAGACTAAATCTTGATTCAACCCCGTCTCATTCAACTGAGCAGTATGGGCCATCTCAGAAAGGTCCTCCAAAATGGTTGACAAAGACACTTGAAAGAGTTCATCTTGATGAGGTTGGAAAGACAAGAACAAGAATCTCAACCAGACAAAATGGAGGTGATGTAGATGAGCTTGTTTCACATGTTAATATGAATGTTTCTTATGATTGTGAACTGAATTTGTCTACAAATTTTGAACCAACTTCCTTCAAAGAAGCTACTTCTCATGATGAATAGAAAGAAGCGATACATAAAGAATATGATGCTTTGATAAGGAATGGCACCTAGAAGCTGGTTGATCCTCCATTGGAAACCAAACCAATTGGCTACAAGTGGGTCTTCAAGAATAATTATAAAGTAGATGGCTCACTTGACAAGCACAAAGCTAGGCTTGTTGAAAAAAAATTTGCACAAAAAGAAGGGGTCAATTATGAGGAGACGTTTGCCGCCACAATAGAATGGGCTATCATCCATACACTCTTTTCCTTGACAACTCAAAATGGTTGGAAAGTCCATCAAATGGATGTAAAAACTATTTTCTTGAATGGAGATTTGGAAGTGAATGTTTTGATGTCCCAATCAGAAGGATTTGTTGTGAAGGGTTAGGAGCACAAGGTATGCAAGCTTGTAAATCCTTGTATGGCCTCAAGCAAGGACCGCGATCTTGGTACAATAAATTGACTGAGCATCTTTTGAAACTCAATTTCAAACATTATGATCTTAATGATGCAAATTTGTTTGTCAAGAAAGTTGGAAAAATAGTTGTATATCTTGTGGTGTATGTAGAGGGTCTTATGATGACATAGAACAATGAGAACTACATTGCATCCATAAAGAAAGAATTGAGGAAAGGTTTTGAAATGACATATTTAGTCTATGTTCACTACTATCTTGGTATTGAAGTAACTCAACATCTGAAGTTTATATTCCTTTCTCAGAAGAAGTACATTGGAGATTCATTGAACAAGTTTGGCATGGCTGAGTGCAATCCTTTGACCACTCTAATGGAACAGAACCTAAAACTCACATCCATTGAAGGAAAAAGAATTTGAGGATGTAACAAAATGTAGAGAATTTGTAGGAAGTCTCAACTACTTGACTACTACCAAACTGAACATTTCATTTATTGTTGGAATCCTCTCCAGGTTTATGCAAAAGCCCTATGAGGGTCATTGGCTTGTTGCAAAAAGAGTTCTAAAGTACTTGAAGGGAACTCAAGACTTTGGACTCAAGGATACACAGGTGGATGACTTCAACTTAATTGGATACTCTGATTCAAATTTTGATGGAGATAAAGAAACCAAAGTATCTACTTTGGGTTATGTTATGAGTCTTGGATCAGGAGTTGTCTCTTGGATGTCACTCAAATAATCAATTCCAACATATTCAACAATTGAGGCATAATATGTGGCAGTAGATGAAGCAATAAAGGAAATTGTGTGGCTCAGGAAAATTCTAGAAGATTTGCAGAAGAAACAAGTGCATTCAACTCCTCTTTTGATTGACAACACTTCTGCAATAAAGTTGGCAAAGAATCCAAAATTCCATGATCAAATGAAGCACATTATTTCAAAATACCATCAAATTAAACATCATGTTGAGGCCAAGACAATCCACATATGACATTGTTCCACAAATGAGTAAATTACAGACATCTTCACCAAAGCACTTGGAAGGGAAAAGTTTGAAAGATTCAGAATGATGCTTGGACTCACTAACATCCCTTCATATTAAGGGGGAGAATGTTGACACCTAATCTTTAGGATCAAGTAAATCTATGTGAATATTGTAAATAACAAAATAAATGGAATTGGAAGATGAAGAGACATTGGGAGATGAAACCCAATAGTCTCCCTCTCCTTGTATATGTCCAAGCTTTCTCTTAATGCAAAATAATCACATTCATGGAGTTACTCCTGGGCTGGCATAAATAAAGACATCTACCACTTGAATTGTTCATACTCCAAAAAAGAAAGAAAAATATTAATATGAAACTAAATCTTGATAAAAAAATATACAAAAATAAAAAATGATACTAAAACTTAAACATTACCACATTTATCATTTGTTTTTCCTATGTGGTTCGCGAACCTCAGAAATTGGTGACCACTACATCCACAAGATATGGTACAATTGGCAACCGCTACATCCACGAGATATGTGTACCAGGTAGATCCATTTGAAGGGTTCACTTCTTGCCGATTCAACTATAGAGCCTGGCCCAAGAATGTTGAGAGAATTGAACCCGTGGCCTCTCAATAGTAAAGGCAATTTAATGGCGAGAACTCGACCAATTGAGCTAACCATCGAGGTTTTTTACCATATTTACTTAATTATTACAACTTTTTTAAAACAAAATTCTGAAGTATGACCGAAATTATTGATTGGTTGACAAATCTTTTTCCTTGTACCTAAACAAACATGTTAATGGCCTAAATACCCAAAAACATTTTGCAGAAGTGAAAGCATGTCATTTTATAAATCAGTTTAAATAACATGCTTTTTTAAAAAAATTACAGTAAATCTTGTAAATAATAACTATCCCTGCCATCCATTACCTAAAAAAAATAAATTATCATAAAGTCTGGAAAAACCCAAAATGTATTTATTTTCATTTCAAATCATCCATTCTCTTTAATTGATACTAGTTTATATGATACAAGAACAAATTTCCTAGCCCTTTTTGTTGCGTCATTGTGGATCCTTTAGTCGTAGTCCGTTATATCTATAACAACAAGTGTAAATTAAAATTGCATGTACACAAATATAATTAAGTAAAATTATCCTCTCCTTTATTTTGTTTAATGATGACGATTGAACCATGAAAATTAATAACAATTGCTTAAAGTTTATAACTTGTTTAATAGAAATAAATGTTAAAACTATGAAATTTTTATAGTAAGAAGATTGTCACCTAACAATTATAATATTTATATTATATATATATATATATATATAAATATATATTATATATATATATATATATATAGTATATATATTACAATATAAATATAAATATTTTAAATATTTTGATATAAAAATTTATCAATTATATTTTTTAATTTTTAATAAATTAAAAATAATTAATTTAATAAATTTAATATTATTTATTAAATTGAATAAAAATAAAAACTTACCCTAAGCCAATGACCTTTATTAGATGAGTTTATAACCAAATTAGGTAATGTCGATAGCAAAAAAAATTAATTTAATGAGTAGAAACTTTTATATCATGACTCTCCCACTTCTAGAAACAATAAACTTCTCGAAACTATAATAATATTACGAGGGTTTACCCGGATGCGGGTGATTTCAGAAGGCATTAATGGAGATTTTAATGAGGACCGATGCCCGACCATGCCAGCTGCTGGCCAGCGCTAATCCCCACAACCTTACCTGGCTCATGATGGTTCATTTCAAGTGCCAACAGATCCGAATGCAGATTGATATTAATGTTCACATCTGGTGAGACATTGTAGGAGATGGTTTTATCATGGAGTTTTGAGCTTTCAATTCTATTGCCTGTGCCCCGTCTCACATTTGTTGCTTGCCTCCTACTGGATTCCCCTGTAGGAATTCATTCTCTGGGGCTCTGTACCGATTCCTGACTGTTCTTAATTCTGGTTTTGGGGCGCCTTGCTCCCACTCTGTGCCTTGTTCTCTAAGCATTCCTCAGATTCCTGTTGTGCAATTCAACTCCCGGCATTCTCCTAAAGGCTTTTGTGCTTCTGTGCTTTCCCCTTGTCGCCTAACCATGGTCCAGCATAGAATGAGAAGCCGTCATAGCGGAAACAGGGGTGGTCATGCGCGGCCTCGAACAACTCCTTCTATGGATCAGCCTTCGCCCCATGTTTCTCCGCCTTCGTCCCAAGAGCCTTCTCCCTCGTCCAGCCCTACTAGAAATCCCTTCCCGCATAAAGCATTTCAATCTACCCACTTCAAATTTCAGAGTAGTTTAAACAGGCCCATCATTACTGCTAATATTACTATAATTTTCTCTGAGGAAGAAGCTATGGTTTGGCCTCCGGCAAGTAACGTAGCAGAGCATCCTCAGGGCGCTCTCAGAGATGTGGCTAGCCTTGGTTCTGGATAGACTTTTGCAGATGATGGTAAGGTGGAAGGGTGTGGTGTTTTGCATGGTAAGGGGGTTCATCCTAGCGCTACGCAGACACCTGGTGGCAACCCTCCTGCTGTCAATGTTTCAATGGCTTTCGCTGCTAGCTCCAGTGGCACCCGTCCTGAGTCGTTTCCTCCAGATGGCAATGGCGTAGGAGATATGGATCGTGATGGTGTTTTCTGGCATGACAATGCATTCCCTGTCATCGAGGAGCCACCTGACTAGGACATCCCTATGTGATGTCACCTGGTCTCCTTCTTGTCTGCTCAAAGTTTTCCTTTGGGTCGTGGGTCAGGTTCGGTCTCTTATGTTTTTTGATGTTCAGGCTCTGTATCGGCGGTCTGACAAACTGGTTCCATGTCTTTGTGACTCGGAAGTTTAAGATTCTGGTTCTGCTCAGGTGGTTAGGCAATCTGGTTCTATGTCTTTTTAGCTCTATAGTTAATGGTCTCCTGGTTGACATGTACAGTTTTGCTATCTATAGGCTTGTTCTTTTTGATGTCTCAAAGGGTTTATCTTATTTATGCTCTATGGTTTACCAGTCTATGTCAGACTTCTATGGCTAGTTTATGTATCATTGTAATGGTCTTTTCCCAAGTTCGGGATGGCTCAGTCTCTCCGGAAAGCATTCTTATGCTCTTGTCTGAGGCCTTAGCCTCTTTGTAACTTTATTTTCATTTTCTCTTAATAGAATTAGTCTTTACTTAGAAAAAAAAATATTACGAGGTTTTGACTTAATTTATATAATATTAAATAGCTCCGATTTTTTGTTTTACAATTTAATATGTAAAACATATAAAAAAGGAGTCATCTAATGAGGCAGAGGAATTGCTCAGACAGCCAAAAAAATCCCGAATCCATGTAGATGGTGGAAATGGATTTAGCACCATCAAAAATGTCTAAAACACCTAAAATTTTGAAATTTAACAACTATAACTTGGATTTACAAAAATACTTGCCAGATTTTCTCTATATATAACCGGAATTTCCATGATTTTCCAGGCAATTCCTCCAGCTAATTAGACTACGTCTATAAAAAAAACCTACTATATTATTATGTTTTACAGTTAAAAGTGGATTGGAAACATTACCAATATGTAAATTCTAAGGCTGGAAAGTATTTGTCACAGGTTGCAAACTTGAATGTTAATGTAGAGTCATGTTTATCAAATAAAAGCAAACCCGAATTTATGAACCTTCAGCCTTTGCGTTGTTGTCACGCTTTGATACGAGGTGATTCATGACTTACAAACTTGATAGGAGACTTAGGTTCATTATTTAATTATTTTTTATTAATTTTAAATTCCAACTTGTTTGTCTATTCACATACTTGTATACTTATAAGACATGAAGCTTTATAAAAATAAGAATTAAAAATTTATTTGATTTATAACTCATTTTTCCATGTCCAATTTACTAATAAAAATCATTGTAATTAAAAAGGGAAAAAAATATTTTAAATGTAAGAAACTAAAAATAGTTCTTGATGAAAAACCCTGACCATCAAATTCAAATCATCACCCTATTATTGAAAAGCACTAAATTCTAAAAAACATTGAACTCTATAAAAATAAAGACAACAACCTATCCTTCGTTAGATCTCATTTTTATGCGTATATCAGAAGGTATTAATCAAATATTAGAGATTTTCTTTCATGTTATTGGAACAATTATATTTTCGGGTATAATAATATAATAATACTGCAATGGGATGCGTGAGTTCCTTCAACTGTTCTTTAGGCAGAATAGGCAATAGCACGTCATGGCCTCCGGTGCGAGCAAGAGTGTTTTAGGCAGAAAAGTGTCCATCTGTGAACCAGAAGAGGATGAAATTCTGGGAGAAGGTGAAGTCTGCACTGAAGAGACAGATGAAGAGTGGATATCAAGAAAAGATCTCATGGACTATTGTAGGAGATGAAGTTGAACCAAAGAAACTGAATCATGTAGAAGATTCAGTGTAGCAAAGAAGATTGATAACTGAAGAAGCAAGTAAGACCACCAGTTCTTGTGATTTTGGAGTTAATGATTTGTGGATGATTGCAGGTACATCACATGAGGATGAACAAACTTTAGAGTTTGTTAAAAAGAAGGAGCGGAATCAAAAATCTATTCAAATCAAGACTGAGATGGCAAGATCTTAGAGTCTGAAGGACACAGAAGAGTCACTTGGGAGTAGGCAGCAAAATGTTAAAGCTGTCATAGAGGAGGAAGAACATCTATTGAAGGATGTTGGAAGAGGTGGAACACACGAAAAAGGACAATTTTTTGATATTGTCAAAAATAAGGAAGAAGATGTTGGCATTATGAGACAAGTGTTGTCCTTGATGGCAAATCACTCAGATGATAAATTATAGTGCAGCAAAGTTATTTTCAAGTTCACGGAATTTTATGTAGAG
>APFE030069841.1:8645-22442 GCA_000404065.3 Pinus taeda | reverse complement strand
TTTTTATTTTCGCCCAGGGCAGATAGGCTAACCGAAATCGGATTTTGTTAAAATCGCCCCATTTTGATATTTACGAAATCGTATTTTCTTAAAATCGCCCCATTTTGATATTTGCCCCTGGTTTCAGCCCACTGTTTTTATGAATTCCGGATTCATGGTATGGCTCCCGGCTCCCTGTTTTCCTGAATTCATCGGGTATAAAATTGTTTTGAAATAGGTTTTTTTGTTTTAATCGTAGTTCAGCCATCTTAATTTTGTCATCTCATCAAGAAAAAGATAAAAGGGTCCATTACGATCCATCCACTGAGTTTTTCGTCTGCATTTTCAACAGAGCTGGGGATTTTAATTTTAGACAGGATATCGTTAGCAGAATGACAGGAGAAGGCGGCGGAACATGTAAGAAACACAGCAGAGCGATCACGGATACGGCGCTCGCAGATGCAAATCAGCGTGAAGAGGACATCGATCTCAATCTTTCCAGGCATAATTTACTTCTTTCAACTAGCATTCCTCATATTCTAGACCTTTTTATCGTCGTCTGGGTGATTGCCAGGATCAGAATCAGTATAGCTATTGTAGCCCAGGAAACATGTTCCAATGGCCCACAATATTTAGTTTTCGGAAAAAATTAAACGACTTTTAACACCCATTTATTTTATATGCCAAACTGTTATTGATCACACAGTATATCGAAACAGTAATTTGCCTCTCATATCACAACTGCCATCCGAAGCGCCTCTGGTAAACACTTACAATTTGAAAGCTCAGGAAACATGTTCCAATGGCCCAAAATATTTAGTTTTCGGAAAAAATTAAACGACTTTTAACACCTATTTCTTTTATATATTTTCGAAAAAAAAATATGAAACTGCATGACATTCAATTCATCATATTTCAGTTGAATAAATTTCGTCTTTCACTGGTCCTCCTTCGCCGAAATTATGCAAACTGGGCCAGGAGCCTGACCTTCACACTTGAAATCGGACGATGCACTTCCTCCTGTTCCGAATATTGCAAAAGTTGGGGTTGCCGTCCCTTCTTTAGTTGGAAATCCCAACATCTCGTGCCACTCTGTTCAGATGTACTTCAACATCTCGTGCCCCTCTGTTCAGAGGTACTTCATCATTCCCGAAATTACAGGATCCTGGCAATCACGCAGTCTCGATAAGTTTTGTGTTCTAAGACAAGACTATATACGTCTAAATTTGATTTCTATATACACTTAAATTTGATTTCCTCTGCAAATAAATGTACAGAAATTCTCTCATGACTCATAAGTAAGTGGGAGTAGTGATTCATTACATAAATAATTTTTAGATTGTGGTAGGAAATAAATAATAAGTATGGTCTCGACAAGTCTTAGGTTCCAAAACAAGATCATATATACCCAAATTCAATTCCCTTGACCAAAAATAAAACTATTACAAATACACTCCAAACATCAAAACTCAAAAACCAAAATTAATGCCGGCAACCTAATGAGTGTTGACTTTGTTTCGTCATGTATGGTTGTTGCTTGTTTAGCGCTGGTGTTTTCATCTTTTGCAGAGTTGTATGAATATGGCAAAGCGTACCCGAGTGAACAAGGAAAATTAAGAATCCTGATTCAACGAAGCATTGATTAGACGCTGACATCAAGTTGTTTGAACCAGTTGGTGACAGAAAATCTTTGTATGAATCAGTATAGATATTGTATAGATATAGGTATCATCACGGCCCTGCAGCAGTTTAGAGATAAGGCTCAAAAGGATGGACGAAGAAAACTGAGCAGATAATCAAGAGGTAACACGCAGCTGAATATTTCCATATTTCGGCAAATTTCCTTATATTCCTTCATATTCTTCAAAAGCTTTTGAATGTTTTTTCCTTTGATCTTTATCTGGTCAGAGGTGAGGATCTTTATCACGGTTTGGGGCATATGATTTTGTTTTGCTGAATGACCGGATTTCATTGTCTGAAACTTAATGTAGAAAGTAAAGAATCCCCCTATCAGTTTAGCGTGTCCAAAGTAACCAGCTCTACGAGATAATTAGGGACGTGTAAATTATTTTAGTGAAATCTTTGATTTTATGTTCTCGCTTTTTTTTTTTCAAATATTAATGGATTTGCATTATATTTAAATTTACTGTATCCTTTGCTGTTATCAAAGTCATTATATTTAAATTTAAATTTACCGTAATTCTCTGAATTACGGTAAAAGACATAATGCAATTCATTTAATTCAAATTTTTATTGTACGCCCGAGCTTTAAGGTTAACCAACTTTGAATTCGTGCTAGAAAAGTATGGGATTACTTTGAAAATAAATTTTGTTATAGGGATTTCTGTTTCAGAACCGTAAGGATTATGCACTCATTAATATTATCCAAAATATGGGATTTCGGAAGAAATTCTGCATCCGATTTGTTCGATTAGTTTCTATCTTGTCAACTTTCCCAAGGTAATAGATGTGGGCTTGTTTCAGATTCCATAAATGTTTATTTTATCAGCGAATTTATTTGACTTCATTGATAATTATTGTATGCCTTGTGATAAATTAGTTTGGAGGCATTCGAAGAAGTGTGGTCTATAGTGGCAGAGAGTATCGAAGAATTTCTAAAATCGGAGGGCACAACAAAATTGGATGTATTACAAATTTTTTCGATTATAATATTTACCGTTCATGTTCATAAGAGAATGCCGGTAGAACTTGAATTGCATTTTTTGGTATTGGAGAAATATGCAGTTTTCGTTACATTCGAATTTGCGGCCCGCCTCTTGCAAGAATGTGCATCTGCCGAAGACGTCTTCTCAACTGTATATTTAAATTTACTGTTATCAAAGTTGTTCGATATCCGAAGAGAATTATAGTCGTTGTTATAATTATTATTCGTACTGAACTTAGTACGTTTAACTTTCTTTCTTTTCTGCAGCTTGTTTGAAAAGTTTTGACTGTTAGTTCTGTTTTTCAGTGTTTCATCCGCAGTCAAGTCCATACTGGACGAGGCTAAACTAAAGTTCGAGAAAGAAAGGTGATAATACACTTTATTGTTGTCCATTCATGCGATGAAGAGTGCAATACATTTAACATACTTATCATGATATACGGGTACAGTCAAATCTTCATAAAAGCTGCGACCAAGACCTGCAAGGAGGTAACTGTGAATGAAATTTTTTGAACTTTAAATAATTTCAGTAGTTTTGTAGTGGAATGCCAAACTAGCAGATATGAAGATTGGAGATTATAGAAGAATCTAATGATTGCAGTGTGAGAATGCTCTGAAAAGTGAGTTGGCTAAGTTTCAAGCAGCTTATGAGGAGTTTTGCAAGGAGAAAGATTCTCATTTGCAAGCTTACAAGGGCAAGTACTCTAGTTTTCTAGATTTCCTGTCATGTTCATCCGTCTTCCAATAATAAACGTTTCCACAACTATAATTACTCGAAATTTCCATGGAAATGAAATTATTCGAAATTCGTTCAGAAGTAAATATGTAGAAGTAGCATTGAATGCTCTGTAAATCTATGTAAAAGAAGTATTCATAGCTTATTATCTCCAAACGCTCGATAAAGCTTATCATACGATCCGTTTGATTTGAATTTTGCATAAATATTTTCCAGAAACATGTATAAGTAGCATCGAATGCTCTGTACAATGTGGATGCATGTAAATTAAGTATTCATAGGTTACTATCTCTAAGCGCTAAACAAAGCTTTCTCAGCCCCGCCTGAATTTATGACCAAAATCGTCTAGAGACCATTGACTCATTTATTTATTCCTATTTTCCGCTCATCCTTGCAGGAAAGAAAGGAAAGGAAAGAAAGCTCCTCAAGTTTAGTGTCCACATTTATATTTTGTGATTGATCATTAAAATTAGATATTTAGCCATTAAATAATGACGAGTTTATATTTTATTAATGTGTAAATAGAATCTACTTAAGAATTAAGAAAAATTCTCCTCTTAATTTAAAATATTTAATGAAACAATATGATAAATAAATCTTCTTCAAATAATATGCCGAAGCACTAAAGGACGGATATGGAACGTCTGAAATCTTAAAGGTGGCCACATGCACTGCCTATTTTCCTCTAAATCATACGACCTTCAATGAAATTTAGAATATATATAAAAACCACTTTGAATTGAAAATTAGAATCTGTATAAATAAGAAGTCGTGAGTGTAAAATGAAGTTTAGAACATAGAAAGAAGTCGTGACTGTACCTTTTTTCTTTTTAGTAGTATACAAATAAAATTTCAGGAGCTAAATTATCTGAATGCATTTTTAATAGCGGCATATAGCTAAAATATATGAATGCATTTTAAAGGCGTATTTTAATTTATAAATTTAGGAGTTAAATATATTATTTATATATTTTAAAATTTTTTTCGATTTTAAGAGATACCAAGTATTTTATTTGATAAATCTTTGAAATTCCAAAATTAAATTTAAAAATTCTTTTATAAAATATTATCAACCATAATTCAATTTTTTGATTAAACGCTATTTTTCTTTTACCATTTTTTAAAATTTGTCTCATTCTATATACATATATTTAATATATTATATATATAAATTTATTATTAATACACTTTATTATTTATTTATTTATATATATATCATATTTAGCAACACAATTAACAACATGGTTGAAAATTTTAAAAGTATATACCTATTGCCCCTAGTATGGTATTGATATATTGATGGTGTATTGATATTATTGTAGTGATGGTGTATTATAATGCAATGTAATATAATGTTTTGTAAATATTTTGATTGGGTCAAATTACATTAAAAAATTAAAAAGGAAATATAAATATAAAATTAATAACTAATTATAATTATAATTATATTTAATTGTGCTTAGAGGTTGTCTACAACTCGGTATATCACGTGATTTTCTTCCTTCTTGCATAGTTTCACGTGTGTCTTTTTTCATTACTCATCGGCATAGAATCCGCACTAGCCCCTTCATATCTCCACATAGGAATCACAAGCGTAACATAAATTTTTGGCCACAGATTTAGTTTGCAAGTTGAACAAGACAAAATATATGCAACAGAGCTTCATTTTAGAACATATTTCATGGAAAAAGAAACTAAAAAATCACCTTAAAATGCAGTTTTTCTATGGGTCTTCAAAACATGGGCTTCAACCCTTCATATTCTCTACATCTAGGCTTGGATTAGCCAGGCAGATATTTCCTATGGTTTTATACTTCTTCAAAAAATTCTCTAAGAGTTCACAATGCTAAATTCACTAGGACTTTACAAAGTTTTATTATTTAGTGAAAGACTCGCCAAGACCTTACAAGATTTTATAATTGAGTAAAATATTCGCCATGCCTGGTGAGAGATTCGCCAGAAAATTATATATACATATTATATTATTGATAAATTCGCCTTCCAATTTTCCTATATACCATGGAGATTCGCCCATTTGTTATATTTATAAATTTAGGGGGGGTTCTTAAAATTTTCCCTGGTTGGAGCATAAAATAATTTTCAGCTGTTAAAGAAGAAAATCACTAAAAAGACTATTTTTGTTCTACCTGATTTTAGTAAGCCTTTCCAAGTGAAGTGTGATGTGAGTGGAGAAGCAATTGGAGGTGTATTAAGTCAGGAAGACACACATATAGTTTATTTTAGTGAAAAGATAAATGCTTCAAAGAAGAAGTATTCTTCTTGTGATAAGGAGTTCTATGCAGTTGTACAGTCATTGAAGAAATGGAAGCATTTTCTAATGTCAAAGGAATTCATCCTTTAATCAGATAACCATGCACTACAATATATTATGCAGCAGCCAAAGCTAAGCGAGAAACATGCTAAATGGGTAGAGTATCTTCAAGCTTTCCATTTTGTTTTGAAACATATAAATTGCCAACCAAATAAAGTTGCAGATGCCTTAAGTAGGAGAAATATATTATTGCAAGAGAGTCAAATTCAAGTGGTAGGATTTTATTTTCTTAAAGAATTATATGAGATAGATTCAGATTTTAAAGAGGCATTTGAAACTTGTAAGAATCCTATTTCGGTAGATAGGAGTAAATGGATGGATTATTTGTTACAGGATGGAGTATTGTTTAAGAGAAATCGACTGTGCATACCAAATTGTTCAATGAGGGAAAATTTAATCAAAGAAATACATAATGGAGGACTTGTGAGACATTCTGGCATAGAGAAGACTTTTGAATAGTTCAACAAATTTTATTTCTAGCCAAAAATGAAATCTGATGTGGAAAAGTATGTGAGAACTTGTAAGACCTGTTAATATGCAAAGGGAAGAAGCCAAAACACAAGTTTTTATGTTCCATTACCAACTCAGATAGGCCTTGGGATATGGTAAGTATGGATTTTGTTTTGGGCTTACTAAAGACTCAAAGAGGTAATGATTCAATTTTTGTTGTAGTGGACAGATTTCTAAAAATGGCACACTTCATTCCATGTTATAAAACCAGTGATGCTTCTCACATTCCTAATTTGTCTTTTAAGGAGGTTGTAAGATTACATGGGATGCCTAAGAGTCTTGTCTCAGACAGGGATTCCAAATTTGTTGGACATTTCTATAGGACATTATGGAAGAAGCTAGAAACTAAACTAAGTTTCTGTTTTGCCTATCATCCACAAACTGATGGACAGATTGAAGTTGTGAATAGGAGTTTGGGCAATATTTTAAGGAGTCTTATTTCGGAACATTCAAAGCAATGGGATCAAGTGTTGGCACAAGCTGAATATACATATAATGACTCACCTAATAGGAGTACAGGATAGAGTAAATTTGATATTATTTATGGAATGCATCCAATAGGAGTATTTGAATTGAGAAACTTGGGAAAAGAAGAGATGGGAAGTGCAGAGGGTGAAGATTTTGCTTCAGATATGCAAGCAATACATGAACAAGTGAAACAACAACTATAGGATAGTAACATCAAGTACAAAACCAGAGTACACATAAAAAGAAGAGAGGTGAACTTTGAAGTTGGATATCTATTTTTAGCACACCTCAGAAAGGAGAGCTTTCCAAAGAGGGAGTATAACAAATTGAAGTTCAAGAAAATTGGACCATGCAGAATATTAAGAAAGTTTTCAGCAAATGTCTATGAGATTGAGTTACCCCCTGATGTTGGAATATCACCAATTTTTAATGTCACATACCTGTACAAGTATGAAGGTGAAATTGTAGATGATACAACACAAGATCAAGAGACACAAGAGATTGACTGGGTAAAACAGTTACCCACAGCAAAGGAATTGCAGCCAGAAAGAATTTTGGACAAGAAGGTATTTAAGAAAACAAGGGGACAAGAGTACTTCAAATATTTGGTAAAATGGAAGGATCTAACAAACATTGAAGCTACTTGGGTTACTGAAAACATGCTACAGAAATTGGGCAGTTCTGTAGATGAGCTCATGGACAGGAGACCATGAAGAATTTTTTCCTCACGAGTCTGATGCAGGAGCATGTGACATGGAGGAAAAATCTTCAAACTTATTCCAAAAATCCAAACAAAAATCTACAGGAAAAGGAGTGGGGTCCTTCATCCATCAATTTCCATGCTTTTCTAGTTTAAGATAAGGATATAATTAAGAATAAAATCATGTTGTAATAATCGTTTATGGATAAGTGATAACAGGCCTTATGGATAATTGCTTTAATCGCATTACTATAATTGGCCTTCTTCTGTAAGAGATAAAGACTAAGTAAGCTTTATCTATTATGTTTTAAAAGGAAATAATGGGACACTCTAAAGAAGTCAATCCTAGATGCATGGTGACTTTCAAGGAACTCTCTCTGTGCATTTGAATTGATAGTTCTCTGTTAGCTGGTATTTGCATGTGTATTTGTTGGTGATTCTTTTATTATGAACCCTGTTAATGGTGATTCAACATTTTTTTCCCTATTTATAGTTGATTTAAGCTTGCTAATGTGTTTTTCCTTATATCAGCATGTCTGTTTTCCTTGTAATCGTTGTTGAGTTCCACAAGCAGAAATTCTATTTTACATAGGAAATTCGTGAAATTACTTAGTTGAATGAAGTGTCAGACCTTATCTTTTATTGAATCTGGTTCATATCTGTATTGGGTTTGAACCATTATCGCATCGTAGAACCACAAGTGGAGTGGAAGAGACCTTTGGAGCCACCGAAGTTCGAAACTATGATAGCTCGCAACCGAAGCACTATAGAGCAGGGTGTATAAGGTGTCGGATCTGCAAAGCTGATCACATCGCTAGATCAGAGCCAAAGGAGCCTAGTATTGGGAGCGTTAGTGTAAGGACCTGTAGCTCTGCGATGTGCGACCACGACCAGATGGAGAGCGCATGCAGGTGGAGGTGAACGAACAACGTTCCGGCTTGAAGTGCAACTGCGGTTGGAACAACATATGTGCGAGCTCAGACTTGTGTGAAGGCATTGTGGCATGATGCGAAGGCATGAGAGGAGGGTGAGCTGGTTTATAGAGGCATGGAGAGCATGAATTCTCAACCCATGGCCAACCCACAAAGAAACAAAGGCTGACATGAAGTTAATGGCATTTACAATGAAGTGAGGGCATGGGGAGGTTAGCTGGGCAAGCCACAACCTCGCCCTACGACGCATATATATTGGCATTACGTGGATGGAATTTGGAAAAACATTCATCACTCAAACATCTCCGCTCATGAGGGGAAGTGTGCAGACTTAGAGGTGGAAGCAGCAAGGAGTAAACGCGCATAGCTTGGTGATGCTCTCGTTCTTGGGCAAGGTCGCACGAAGGTGATCGCACATCTTGGTTTTGGGTGAAGGGCACAGGCAGGGTCACCCATCGGTTGGAGAAAGGTGTGCACAATGTGTGTAGCACCCGACAATGAAATGTTGGTGAGCGCCCGGTTTGTGCGACGACTTGGCACGGGTTCTTGGGTGACTCAGGTGAGCGTCCGCCCATCGTGCAAGTGTGCACGGTGAATTGGTGAAGTGTTGAGATTATGGACGGAGGTGTGTCTCGGGTAGAGGCACCCATGTGTGGCGATTTGGAGGTGCACCCAAGTTGGGCAAACAACACGATCGTGCGACAAGGTGAACGAAGGGTTGGTGAGTCATGCGGCCACCGTGCGGAGGTGTCGACAAGATAGGCAACCGAGTTTTTGCTGAAGATTGTAAATTTGGCTAAGTATGAAACTTGGGGTTCCCAAGTATACTTGTAAAGCTTGTAACTTATAAAAGATTGTATAATATATTATCAGGCAGACTCATTGTTCAGGGAGTTGCGCCTCCCTTTATACTGTGCAATTGTGTTCTTCATGTATAATTGTTAATGTTAATGAATGTGTATGGGTGTTCATTGGTATAAAGGAAACATTAATAATACTTGGTTGAGAAACACAAACTAAGTAGGAATAAGTGGTTAGGCGTAGTCCACAAACATAATTATTGGTGAAAAGAAAGTGTTTGGTGGTGCCGCACCTCGCCTAACATGGTTGAAAGACTACCGTAGGCCTGGGGGTGTGATAGGTGGTATCAGAGCTAGTCTGAATAGTTGGAGGAGTCTTGCAGGAAACTGGTTGAAGCAAGTGTTTCAACACAATTGGAATCTTGGAAATTGAAGACAATGAAGCAGGTACTTGCAGGTGAAGGAAGTTGTTTCACACAAAAGTGGAACAAGGACTGGTTCAGGTTGCAGGCATCTTGGTGAGGCTGATGTATGGTCAAAACTAGATTGCAAAGAAGAAGGAGGTTGTTAGCAATGGCAGCTGAATCTCAGGCTTGGTCTAGTCACAGTGCAAAGGACACTACTATTGGGTTCATTGAAAAAGTGTTGGAGAAGATGGAGGACATGGAAGCCTTCTGGACTAAGAAGTTGGAATTTATCGAGAGAGATCAAGAGGCCAATTCGAAGATGAAGGAAGAGCTTGAGGAAATCTAGACTCAACACGAGTACACTGATCTTATGTGTACACAACTTGAAGTAAGGGTCAAGGATGTTGAAGAGGCAAGAGACCGAGGTCTTGCAGAGATAGTGGACTTGTAGAAATCTCTTAATGAAGCCAGAGATGAGATCACGTTGTTGAAGAAGGCCGTGAGGCATAACTCAGGTGGAGGGGTGCGTCAAGTGAAAGTCAAGGAACCAGAATCTTACGATGATACAAGGAGTGAAAAGCCTCTTGGCAACTTTCTATGGGACATAGAGCAATACTTGGAACGATTGGTCTATCTGATGATGAGACGAAGGTCAAGGTAGCTGCTTAGTTCTTGACAAAGGATGCTAAGATGTGGTGGAGAAGGAGGATGGATCAGACTTCCAATGGCAGTGATGGTGACATCGCTTCATGGGAGGAGATGAAGAAAGCTTTGCAGACCCATTTCAATCCTCAAGATGAAACATGGGAAGATGTTCATAAAGCAGATAGAGAACCTTCAGACATATCAACGAGAGTTTGCAAGTGCGATTCTAGAACTTCTTGACATGGTGGAGAGGGACAAGGTGTTCAATTTAATCATTGGGTTGAAGCCTTGGGCACACAATGAAGTGAAGAGGAAGAGGATTAGAACACTTGAAGAATCTTTTGTTGTTGTGGACAGGTTGGTGGAGCATTATGAAGAGACTTCTGATGATAGGAAGAAGAAGTCCGATAAGCCGAAATATAAGAAGAAAGAGAATGCTTCGAAATAAGATGATAAGTCAAAGACGAAGAACCCCTTAAAGTGTTGGATATGTGTTGAACCACATACGGTGAAGAATTTCCCTTCTAAACTGAAAGTGGCTGCGATTGCACAATCTAATTTGAAGAATGAAGAAGCTTTTATGGGGATGATGCAAATACTTGATGCTGCTGCTAATACAGAGGTGATCTCTTGGAGGGATCCTGAGAGGAACAAGTTGTAGTATGTTCGGATGAAGGTTGGGGATGCTGATATACTCACTATGGTAGATAGTGGGGCCTCTCACAACTTCATGGGAGAAGATACTGCGAGAAGGATTGGGTTGAAATTTGTACCGATGAAGGCACAGATGAAGACAGTCAATTCTCCTCCTAATGATGTTGTTGGTGTAGCTGAAAAAGTGGACACAACACTTGGTGAGTGGACAGCGAAGGTCGACTTCACTATAGTGCGGATAGACCACTATGAAGCTGTGCTAGGAATGGAATTCTTGAAACAGTTTGATGCTATGATTGTTCCACATTTGAAGAGGTTGTACATTTACGATGGAAGTGAAGATGTACCCATTGGTGTGACAAAGCCTGATTGTAAGTTGGCAGTGATGCAAATGGAGGATGAGAAGCGGATTGAAGAGATGAGTAAGCCATTGTCTATGGTCGATACAAAGCTTACCGAGCAGTCATTGGTCATCAGGACACTTTCAGATAGTATCTTGGATTTGTCAAGAAGGCTAGAAGTGGTCGAGGATGATGATGATGATGAGGCATATGTAAGACCGAATGTTCAGGAGGAGGATCGGGTCACTTATCTACAAAGGATGGAGATAAAAGATCCTGACAGATGGATTGAGTTTATTAGTGAGGGTGAGCCTACAAGCTCTACTCCCTCCACATCTTCCTAGATGGACAAGAAGAAGGGGCTCATTGTTAGCTGCTCATGGCAGTGAGTCCTTAAAACATGTTGAGCAGGTATGACAAATGGTGTAGGGATGGCTTGGCATCAAGCATCATGACATGCTGCAGATGGGATGGAGTTTCCATAGACCTAAGCATGGTGGTGAGATTATTGGTGAGTCCGAGATGTGGCAGAGTCTGAGATAGACTAGTGAAGGCATAAGGATGGACATTCCTACAATTTGAGTGTGACACTTGGACTGATCACCCGACTAGTTCAAGTCATGAGGGCTAGTAGTGTACTAGAGAGATGTTGACATCAAGCAAGTAGACGAGAAGGACAGTTCATAGGATGAGGACGACACATGGTGGACATTGTAATTCTACATATGTTGCAGGGATGTTTGCAGTATGTGGAGGAGTTGACATCATGGACTGAGGATGAGACAAACATTGTTGATCTTGGTGGATGGCTACCAAGATGGTATGTTGTCGAGGATGACAATGACTTCAAGTGGAGGAGTGTAAGGACCTTTGATCCTTAGAGCGTTCTCGGCTTGAAGTGCACACACGGTTGGACGAGGTGCCACCGCGGAGTGAGCTCAGCTTCATGTACGATGGACTTATTCACATGAATGAAGAGTGACCTGATGTTTATACGAATGAGAGCATGGTGTCAACACATTATGGAGGTTGACCTACAATTAAGGCAAGCAGACATATAATTGAGGTGTTTGCGATGGAGTAGCGGCTTTGGGTGAGTCGATTGGGCAGCTAGGACTCCGCCCTATGGTTGATATATATTGGAGATGCGATGGGAGCAATTAAACCATCAATCATCACTTGAAGATCTTCGATCAAGGAATTAAGGCGCAGTTCTAAAGGCACAAAAGCTAAGGAAGAAGGTACAGATTTGGATGCGCCCATTCTTGGGCTAAGCCACACGAAGAAGGAACGCTTGACTTGGTTTTGGGTGAAGGGTGCGGGTAGGAGCGCCAAGTGGTTGGGTGAGGGTGTGCACCGGTGTGTGGCACCTGCTTTGTGTGATGACTTGGTATAGGTGTCTTCGGTGACTCAGGAAGCACCCGCCTGTCGTGCAAGTGTGCACAAAGGAGAGTTGGTTGACACAGTGAAGGCGTGCGGATGGGCGGCCGAGTGAGGGCGCACCGTGCACGACGGAACGGTGGAGACGAAGGTTGGAACCGGAGGTCGTAGAGTTGGGTAGGCTATACTACATGCTGTTTCATACAATTTGGGAATTTGCCAAAGGGTTGGCAAGTGGGACTATGTGTGGGCAGGTATACACGGTTTGGGCGTTTGTGGACCAAATGAAGTACGAACTGGGGAAGATGTGCGACAAGGTGAACAACTGGTTGGTGAGTCGTGTGACGACCGTGTAGAGGTGCCGACGAGCTGAGCAACCGAGTTTGCCGAAGTTGTAAATTTGGCTAAGTATAAATTTGGGGTTTCCCAAGGACATATCCTATACTTTGTAAAAGTGAAGATTGTATAAAATATTGATATCGGGCAGACTCATATTGTAGGGAGTTGCCTCTCCCTTTATACTGTTGTGCATTTATCTTGTATAATGTTGTTGATAATGAATGTGTATGGGTGTTCATTCGTATAAAGGCACATTAATAATACTTGGTAATGAAAATAAAACTAAGTATGGAATGTTAAGGCGTAGTCTACAATTGTAAGTATTGGTGAAAATAAAATGGTTGGTAGTGCCGCACCTCGTCTAGCACGGTTGGAAGACTACTGTAGGCTTGGGGCGTGATAGTTGGTATCAGAGCTCGGTTCGAGTTGGTGTTAGAGCAAGGTTGCTCATGATGAAGTGACAGTGGAAGCAGGTACTTGCAAGTGAAGGAAGCTGATTTCACATACAGGTGGAACAAGAGCTGGTTCATGGTTGTAGGGAACTTGGTGAGGCTGGTGAAACAGGTTTAGCAGGGGTGAAGCTTAACACTTGGGCCAAGTTGAACAACAAGACATGGCAGGTTTGGAAGAATGTGAAGGGAATCTCTTGCTTACCTTATACAGGCTGAAGTGGATGAAAGAAGAGAATCCCCGGATTCGAGATAAGCTTGAAGTCTTGGAAAAGAATGTTGAAGGCGAGCTTCTTAAACTTGGATGGACAATGGAGCAAGGTGAAGTTGCAGATTGTTCTGACAAGGAAGAGGAAGCCATGATAGTTAAAGATGTTGTAGAAATGACCATGATGGAGGATGAGCTTAATATTGATCAAGTTGGACCAGGATCGTGCAGTTAGACATGGACGGATGAGAA
>APFE030069840.1:0-18274 GCA_000404065.3 Pinus taeda | reverse complement strand
AGGAGGAGGTGTACATTGAGCAACCTGAAGGCTTTGAAGTCTTCAGCAGCGAGTCGCACGTGTGCAGGCTCAAGAGAGCGCTGTATGGGTTGAAGCAAGCACCACATGCTTGGTACACACGAATAGACAACTATTTCACAGGACTTAGATTCTCCAAGAGCGAGGCAGATCCTAACCTATACCAGATTGTGGTGGAGGGTAAGTTGCTTATCATTGTACTGTATGTTGATGATTTGATTCTAATGGGTGATGAGCTGTTGATACTGTCATGCAAGAAGGATCTTGCTACAGAGTTTGAGATGAGGACTTGGGCCTCCTTCACTATTTCCTAGGATTGGAAATATGGCAGCGCAGTGGTGGACTGTTTGTTTCTCAGGGCAAGTATGCTCGGGAGATACTGGAGAAGTTCAAAATGCATGGCTGCAAGCCTGTTGATACTCCTCTTCCTGGAGGTTGGAGGAAGGAGGATGCCACTTCGGGAGAAGAAGTGGATGCCACTGTTTATCGACAATTGGTGGGGTCGCTGATGTATTTGGTCAATACACGACCTGATATATGCTATGCAGTTAACCAGCTTTCACAAGCTATGGTTAAGCCTACCAAGCTCTTCTGGAAGGCGGGCAAGCATGTATTGCGCTACTTGAGAGGCACATCGGGATATGGTTTGTGGTACAGACAGGAGGATGAGGTGAAGCTATGTGGCTTCACGGATGCAGATTGGGCAGGGAGCCCAACGGACAGAAAGAGCACATCAGGAGGGGTCTTCAGTATTGGATCGACAATAGTTTCTTGGTACAGCAGGAAACAGAGATCCGTGGCACTCAGTTCAGCGGAGGCCGAGTATATGGCAGCAAGTTTGGCTGCATGCGAGGCTATATGGATGAGGAAGATCCTAGTTTGTTTGTTCGGTTCTCATTTGGATCCTACTGTGATTTACTGTGATAACCAGAGTTGCATTAAACTCTCGGCTAATCCTATATTTCATGATAGATATAAACATATTGACATCAGGTACCATCATATCAGAGATTGTGTGCAGCGGAGGATCATGTTACCTTCGTACATTCCAACGGAGGATCAGGATGCTGATATTCTGACGAAGGCTCTCACCAGGAGCAAATTCGAGTACCACCGAGGCAGGATAGGGGTTGCTGATAATCCATATCTTGTCGAGAGGGAGTGTTGAGATTGAAACAAGATGATGGAGCTTAGTGAAAAGAGTCGCCTTCACTAAGTGGGCCCGCAGGCTATTTTTGGCGCAAGTCTATTTTTAGACTATGTCTATTTTTAGACATATGGATCATGTCTATGGATTGCAGGTTGCTGTTTATGGATGATTGATCAAGTTGGAAAAAAATAGATGGAATTCTATTTTTAGACCACAGCGGAGTGACACCACAGCGGAGTGACTGCTCAGTCTAAATATAGAAAAGTCAAATATTATTAGCTCATAATAATATTTAGACTATAAACTTTGTCTTATTCTCTTGGAGCACTTCAGGATGAGCTACGGATGTGGTACATGCAGATCCCAGAAGGAATACGTGGTTACCTATGGGATGACTAATATTTGCATGCAGGACTTCAGTTAGAACTCAAGTGAGTTGAGTTTAGTGGACTGGAGGTGCAGTTGATGGAGTTGTGTTAAGTTTAGCTTTGTTAAACTGGTTGTATTTAGTCTAACTGGCGAATAGACTAGAGATGAGTTGGGTGAATTAGTTATTAATTAATTCACAAGTTATTAACTCATAATACAACTAATGAATACATCAGTTAACTCAGTTGGATGTCAGTGCATGTTCAGTTCAGCAGGGACAGGTGTTAGAGAATCAGATTGCTATCAGTTGTGACTATAGTTGTGCATCAGATCTTGCACAATCAAGGGATTGAGTATGCCAATGAGTTTTCCCACGTATTTGCCCACATTGTAGCTTTTGCTCACTTGATTTTGCCAAGTAAATACGTGGTTGCCTTGGAATTATCATCAGTTCTTGAGCAGGTATTGAGCAGCGGAGGCAGGCAAGCAGCGAAGGAGATTTGAGCCAGTGATTGATTCAGATCTGAGCTTGTATTGTGTGTAACAGAGGTGGAGATACTTGTGAGAAGTATTATGTTGTGTAATGTTACATGAACTCAATCATTAATATACAGATAGTTGGGGTTTTTAGCGAGATGCTTTCCCCGGGATACATACTTGTGTTAATGTGTGAATGCTCTTGATGTTTTATTGTTATTGATGCTGCTATATTGATGATCAACATAGAGGAGGTTATGTATTGTGTATGTTTTCCGCAATAGTACATGATCAGGATAATCTCTGTTGAATATGTGTTAAATTATTCAAAATTTCTACAGTGGCTCCTTCAATACCCATCATAATTATCCATTTTTACATTCTTGTGATCTGACTAAGGAGTGGATCACAACTTTGATATAAGGCTTTTCAACCAAGAATTTAAGTAGTCATTTCTTCTAGCTGAGATCTATAAGAATGTTGCCAAAGAAAGCCATTGATCCCAAATGAGATTGTAAGAAAATTGATAGAATATATTTTACATCCAAGCATCAAACTTCTGACTTTGGTAGACTTTTTTTGGTCCCTTTATAGGGTTGTATTTCCATACCTCATACTCATCTTAGAACTACTCATCACTATAATGTGCTTTCATGGAATCTGTAAGAAACCCTAATTTTTTATTTTTTTACTGAATTGAATAATACATTCAACACACAACACTTAATTATATATCTTGACACCATATTGTGATGAGTAACGCATTTAACACACAACGCTATCTTGATGTGTATATTCTAGAAAATATACACTAACGTTAAATGGGTAAAAAAAAGACATCGTTGGCAAATATTTTGAGCATACACAAGAAAATGGTTAATTTAACGAGGTAATAATTTTGTGATATATCGTCCTTGATCTTGTTACCACTCATCAACTATAATAAGAGATTACAGACAATACACTATCAAGGGAAGAAATTTTAAATGCATTGAGATTAAGGCCTGGATGTAATTATTTCCCATCCATTCAATAACAATGAATACTACCTAATTGGCTTACAATTTTCCATTTAAGAGAGAAGGAATTGATTTATTTTTCTAATTTTGCAAATGTGGTTGATTTGATTTCATTACAATAAGTCTGCCATCTAAGTGAGTCAATGCAATATGAAGAAACAAAACACCAATAATATTCATTTTAGTTTATTACCTTGCAAATCTTGTAAGCTAGTTTTCATCATAATAATTGGATTGAATTCCTCACATTCAATGGTTGCTTGATCTAAAGATCTGATCTCAATTGACATGAATATCCTATTGTATTATATTATAGATATACATAACGAGTTCCTTTAAAAAAAAATTACCAACACAGAAAACATTTTTTGAGCACATTGATAGAAAAAGCCTTTATTATATCAAAGGTCTTATGGCTATATTTACCTTACAGTAAATTATCTAGTACATGCACAAAATATGGTTGTTTGAATATCAGTATCCATGCTAGATTTAGTCTATTCATACCAGCTACGCAACCATTGATAAGGCGTGTTAAATTATGAAACAATTAGGGACAAGTGCAGAAAAAATATAGGCTTGTGATCTTTGTGCATGAGATAGTGAGGTAAATCATAAGCCACACTGATGTTAAGTGGCATACTGGTGCTTAACATTATTCCAATACCTCTAAGAGTGCCACTATCCATGCAGCCTGTACTTTCAATTCATGGGGTAACCAATGATGCCTAGTGAGAATCACCAGTAACATCACATGGATTGGATTCTGATGAGTCTAATAATAGACTATGACATTGTTGACTACATATTTTAATGCTACCTTATGCAAGGGTATTATATTGTTGGATGATAGGTCCCATTTTAGACAGTAGGTTGCATACTAAGGTTGCCTACAAAGGTTTTGTCCTATCAGTACTTATCCATACAATGGGGTGTTATACAACTAAGCTATGGAGAAGATTATCAGATACTATTTAATATGGTAGAGCATTAAGCAGCTCACAACAAGAGAGTAAATCCCTTCTTATGACTCGTGGGGATTACAAAATGATGCACAAACTATCCACTAAAATGCATGATAGTTAAACCAATGTAGGAAACAGGGCACGTAACTAATCTTATATGTCCAAGCACTATATATACCTTGAGACTCTCATACCTCGAGCTAATATCCAGGGAAACTGTGTTTTTAGTCTTTAATCCACTCCTTTAACCATGCCTAAGCATGTAATCCTAAAGTTTTGTAAACGAGCCAAGACTTCAAGTTACTCAACAATGTGTGATCTGGGAAGGGAAATGGGATCATACTCACAACTCTCCTCCCATCCGCTGACTACTTCCCATCTAATGTTTCCAGGTCAATTTCCAAGATAAATTTATCTCCTTAAATTTGTTCCTTTTGAGGCTAGAGAAAAAAACTAGGGGTTGGAACAAAATTCTAGGGAGGAGGCCTCTTGGTGGTTTGAGAGCCTAAACATCAAGAGGTGGGTCTTGGATACATGGCCTATCTTGGAAGTTTACCTGGAAACATTTTTTCTATAGTGTTTTTGATCCTTCGTATCCTCTACTCCACCATGATTTTTTTGTTGGGATTAATACACTAAAGGACGGGCCAGAGGATACTACTCCAGTGTAAGTGTACGGTGTCACCATTTTTACCTCCTATTCTTTATAGGTGATAGTAGTATTAGATGCTTCCTTCTTAGACATGTTGAAAGCCTGAATATTTGATTTTGCAAGGTTGACCTAAAAGCCATAAGCATCTCTGGATTCCCCAAGAAGCAAGAAACATTTGCTTGCATTTTAGGATACTATGAACAAAATGACATCCACTCTCTAATTGTCACAATCTTTGAATCACTCGCGTATTTTGCATGGCTCCGTCTTCCTTGTGAGGTTGATGAGAAAACTAGAATGGTTGGTTTATATTTCCCCTTTGCATGCAGTACTCGAGTGAAATATTCCCTTGTTAATCAGATCATGCAAATAGCTTGTGCTCACAATTTTTTGTTGTTACAATAAACTACAGATTTTTGTTGCAAAAGTCATGGAGCTTGTGGAGCTCATTCCTTTGAGAGATGCTCTTGTAGGGTTGCATATAATGATAGGTCTTTCTACAGAGAAAAGGAAGATACTTACCATAGCAGTAGAACTAGTTTCCAATCCTTCTATACTCTTCATGCATAAGCCAACTTCTAGACTAGATGACCGTGTTGCAGCAATAATTATGCGTATTATTTGCAACATAGTTAATAAAGGCCGAATAGTTGTTTGTACCATCCACCAACCCAACATTGATATCTTTGAAGCTTTTGATGAGGTCAATTAAAAAAATTTCATGATCAATCTGTGAAATGTGAAACAAATGGAATTTTTTTATTTTTCTCTGCTTGGCTTAACAAAAGGAAAGGGGTGCAAAGGGTTAGAATAAAGCAGGGTTCCACAGAGCCAATAATTGCTAAATTTCCAGTTTTATTTCTTTGTTGAACTGTAGCTATTTATCCTGAAAAGGCGTGGCCAAATAATCTATGTAGGTCCTTTGGTTTGTCATTCTCATAAACTCATTGAGTATTTTTGAGGTAAGGGTGATTTGTTTTATTGTAGTTCATAAGCTATTTAGTAAATTATTGTGCTTACCATTATCAATCTATGGTAAAAAATAGTGATCTTGTCTGATTCTTGTTTGGTTGGTTAGGTCATTCCAGAAATACTGCAGATTATAAAATGATACAATCCAGTGACATGGGCACTAGAAGTGAGTTCCATAGTTGTTGAGGAAACGCTTGGTGTGGAATTTGTTTAAATCTATAGAAAAGTAGCACTTTATGAGTATGCCTAGATGTAATTGTAGGAGATTGTTTGAGAAAGAGCTTTTTCATTGCTCATATCTGATTTTGCTATTTTTTGTCACTGGTCACCCCAAAGAATAGACTGCAATTTTTTTAACCTTTTTTTACTAATGTGTTGTTCTTCTTTCAGATGGAATCAAGCTCTTATTAAAGAGCTAAGCACCCCTACTCATGGCTTGCAGGATTTGAATTTTCCAACACAGTATGCACAGTCCTTCCAAGTTCAGTGCCTAGCATGCCTTTGGAAGCAACATTGGTCATATTGGAGGAATCCACACTATAATGTTGTGTGGTTTTTCTTCACTACAGTGGTTGCCTACTATTTGGAACCATATTTTGGGACCTTGGAACAAAGAGGTTGGAAACTCTCTTGATAGGCATAATAGACTTATTTGCAAAATTGGTCCGGCCTCAATTTGACATTTTGTTTTCTCTATCATTGATTAGTTTATTCTCTATTACATATTTCAGTCAACAGAGTCACATAGCATATTGAGAAATCAGTCTAACATATGTCTTCCAAGTGAACTTGTAGTCTTTATTTGTTCCCTTGAAAACTATTTTTTTGTTCTCTATTAGAAGAGTAAATTGTGTTTCTCTTAACTTCCTTTGCTTCATCTGCTCAATGTTGTCTAATTATTCTTCAGTGTCCTTTTATAGAGGAAAAAAACAAGATCTAATGAATATTATGGGATCGATGTATTGTGTTGTACCTTTTTTGGGCTTTAGCAATTCATAGAGTGTCCAGCCAATTGTCGAGGTTGAACGAACTATCTTTTATAGAGAAAAAGCTATTGGAATGTATTCAACACTTCCTTATGCCCTTGGACATGTAATCTAAATGTGAACAACTAGTCAATTATAGTTTTATTATGAAGATCAATTTCATCGAATGACCATCCTTGTTATCTATACAAGTGGCAATTGAGGTGCCCTATGTTTTGTTACAGTCCGTAGTCTATGCCATCTTGGTCTATTCTATGATTTCTTTTAAGTGGACAACTCCCAAGTTCTTATGGTTCCTCTTCGTTATGTTCTTCACTTTTCTATACTATACATATTATGGAATGATGACAGTAGCCTTGACTCCAAGTTACCATATTGTTGCAATCATTTCATCAACTTTTTATTCAGCATGGAATCTCTTCTATGGTTTCATTATTCCTCGACCTGTAAGGATATATTTTCAACTCTTGATCCCTTCATCAACTTTTTCTTCCAGCAATGATTTGAATTGCAATGTTGACTTCAGTTGGAAATCCCCCTATTGAGTGATCCTAACCAGGTAAATTCTCTGGTTGAGTTTTGAAAACATAAATTTCTTGTATGGTAGAGATGGTACTATTGGGAAACTCCTATTTCTTGGACACTTTATGGTGTCTGATTGCTTCACATTTGTGTGATGTAGAAACTGAGATGGAGACAACAGATGGGAAAGTGAAGGTGGGCACAGTCATAAAATCTTATTTTGGGATGAGACACGACTTTTTTAGGAATTATAGCACCAGTGATGGCATGTATCCTTGTTTTCTTTTCTTTGTTATTTTCTTTGGCCATCCAACACTTCAACTTAGAGAAAAGATAAACATCCTCTAACATGCTCATCAGATGTTTTATATTATTTTCCTTGATGGGTCTACTTAATAATCCTTAACTGAAGAGTATACAGGCAACTGTTAAGCTTCAGTTACAGTGATATGAATGTGTGTCATTGAAAACTTCTATTGTTTATAACTATGTTGTTGTAAATTTAGGTTTTGAATTGTTATTAGGATGATATCTTATAGTATGGTTGTTCCTATATACACAACAACATGCTTCAAGATATGTTGTTTTGTCTGACTTGAGTGAAATGACTCCACTAATCACTCTGCAATACAACACTGGTTATACACTACTTTCATAAACAACAATGGTTATACACTACTGGTTATGAAAGGCATGCAGATCTATAACCATCCTCATTTTATAGAGCTATACTCTATCACCCATTTATATTATAGAATCTTTGAACTGAGAACATACTAGGAATATTTGAATTGACTTGTTCTATCCAAAATTAGATTTATTAATATAAAATTCCAATATCATACATGTTAGTTTAATATTTGGTTTAATGTTATGAAGCATTATGTAAAACCATTTAATTCAAGTCATGTTATGAAGTCTTATGTAAAACCATAAGATTAAAGTCCCCCATATTTAAGGAGAGAGAGTTTGTATTATAAGTCATTACTTACCAATTATAGACTGAAGTTACTCTAGATTTTGCTCATTGATAAGATTACAATTTGTTAAATCTTTCAGCATTATTTTATTGTTTCATTTGAATTACACATATATATAAAGGTTTGAAGCCAAATTCAAGTATTGGGATAACTTCCAAAACCCTACCATTTAAACCAAATAAAATATCTTATGTTGTGTAGTTCTTGAAATTTGTAACTTGACATTTAAGAAAAACAAAAAAGAATTTGTTATATAATGTAGTTGTTTTAAATTTGTATTTAAGAATAATTTCCCTAAAAACAAAGGTAATATATCATTTACTTTGAAGTGGTTGCCAATAAGAAATACAAGTTTTAAGCATTGGACTTCCTTTTTAACCTTTTCAAAAAAACCAACTAAAACTGGTAGAATCTTAATTACCTCCCTTGCCTAACATTGCATCCTTTATGAGTCCAAACATAGACTTGATTAAAAGAAGTACCATTATATCTCCAATGCATAAGAGCTTCTCACAATGTTTACATTATTTTTTTTCAACTTTACAAATACAATCAAGGGGTTTCGAGTATATTTTGATAATTTTTCTAATAACATTATGAAAAGTCATTATATCATGATGGTTAGAGTGAAGGCCCACCTTACTCTAATGAAAAAGCCAAAACACTATAAGGCTAGAAAGGATGGTGGAGTTGCAAGAAGTGGTAGTCAAGATCAACACATACAAGAAATTTTTGGTGGAATATTATCAAAACTGATAGAGGGATATGCAAGAGGTGCAGTGAGAACCTTGACAAACACACCCACTGAAGCTTGCAACATTGTTTATAGGAAGAAAAAATTATGTTTCCTTTTTCCGAACATGTAAGTCAGTATATTACAATTTAATGAATATGTTTTCCTATTATCATATATGGTTTTATACTTTATCAAAAATTCGCCAAGACTTCACAATGTTTTATGACTTAGTAAAAGAATCACTAAGACTTTACAAATTTTTATTATTCAGTGAACGATTCGCTAAGATCTTACAAGATTTTATAGTTTAGGTAAAGATTCACCATGATTTTACAATCTAATATAATTTTGTGAGAGATTCGCCAAATTTTTTATATATACATATTATATTATTGATAAAATCACCTTCCATTTTTCCTATGTATCATGTGGATTCACTCATTTATTATACATATAAATTTAGGGGGGTTCTTAAAATTTTCCCTAGTGTTTCCTTTAGATTCTTCTTGACAACCTGCATTTATTGTTCCATCTCTTTTGACATGTCCAACCCTATCAAGACCATGTTCACTAGATCACTCCAACTGATGTGAGTCTTACAACTCTGCCAATAAAGTGCCTCAAACAGACTCATCCTCAGTGACTTATGATACCCATTATTGTAATCAAAATCAACCAATGGAAGGTACTCCTCCCATCTCCTTTGTTGATGCATCACATACATCATCAACATGTCCTCCAAGATCCTGTTGACCCTCTCAATCTATCCATTTGTCAGCGGACGATAAGTTTTTCTTAAGGCCAACTTTGTGCCCAAGCCTGCAAGCAACTCCTTCTAGAATCTAGAAGTGAACTTAGCATCCCTATCTGACACAATATTCCTTGGAACACCATGCAACCTCACTACATCGTTCATGAATACTTGTGCTACATCACTAGTTTAATAGGTATGCTTCACTAGGATGAAGTGTGCTACCTTTGTCAGCATGTCCACCACAAACATGATGCAATTATGTTGTTTAGATGTCCTCATTAAGCCTATGATGAAATCCATGGAAATGACCTCCAATTTCCACTCTAGAATCAGAATTGGTTGTAGTAATCCACCTGGACACTTACATTCTACTTTTACCTATTCACAATCCAAGCATATAGCAACAAATTTTACCACTTACTTCTTTAGATTCAGCCAATAATAAAACTTCTTCACCGTTGTCAATGTCTTCTGGCATCCTAGGTGCCCTGAATATGGTTTTGCATGGAATTATTGCAATATAGTCTTCTTGAGCTCAATATTGTCTAGTATGTAGATCATTTCCCTAAATTTGACCAAACCATATTCTATGAGACGATAGTCCACATCATGATCACCTGCACCTTACTGTAACATGTGCCTAAACTCCATGTACCTGTCATCCTGCTATCCTTCCTGTAAAATATAATCCTGTAGTTATGTCCCATAAGAAATCATAGATGTTATATGATTCACCTGCACACTCCTGTTAAGAGCATCTACAACCCTATTTTTAGTTCCCCTAATGTACCATATCATGAAATCAAACTCACTGATCATGGTTATTCATCTAACTTTCCTGGAATTTAGTTTCAGTTTCTTAAATAGATACTTCAATCCACTATGATCGCTCATCAATACAAACCTCCTACCAAGAATATAGTGCATCCACATCTTCAATTCATGGATAATTGTTGCCAACTCAAGATCATGCGTCAGATAATTCTGCTCATTCTCAATCAGCTTCCATTGTTGGCTAGAGGGGGCTTGGACCTAGGTTTAAAGTTAGTTTCACTAACCAACAAAACCCTACACTACCGGCCCTTTCATCAACAGTCAACTTAGCACATACTATAGTCTCACCCGAGGAAGTATTGGGGGATGTTAGAACCAAGTTTTTGCATCCAGAAGGCTATGTTATGTAGCAGCAAGGCATTCCCTTAACTTAGGGCCTGATTTGAACTTCACAAACCCTTCTCTTCAAAATCACAGACTTAAAGTGAATTCTGCTTAAATAGATGTATGAGCTTTGCCTAAGTGTTCTAACATGCATAAGGTATCATACAAAAGTAGATATGGATCTTCACAATGCAATTAAAACAATATTACAAAGAATCAAATAATAATGAAACATAAACAAAGAAACATATGAATATATAGATAATTGCACATAATTGTGTCAAATATACTTTATTACTTCAGATCTTCAATGAATACACTTCTTCTAACCCTACGCACACAGCTACAAGGGCCCGTGCACTCAGCTGCAGTAGCCTTCCCCTTTGCCAGAATACAGAATTACAGGCTCAAAATCTCATTCATCAACTAACTCTAAGCTTCCTTATGACTCCTAGATGATTTCCTTTTATAGTTTTCATATTAAATTTTCATGGTCCATAAAACATGCGCAGAAATAAAAATAGCCCATGCCTTTACAAAATAAGGGGATTTGACCTACCTAAAAGCCCCTTTGACTCTTAACGTTCTGCACTATTTGCGGTCCATGCCTCAAAATGCAGAGACTTTCCAATCTTACATCAAAATTGACTCAAAAATTAGAAAAAAATTAGGCCTGGGGATCCCCATCCATGACTCATAAAACACTTCTTTTCCTTCCTACGTTAAGACTCCACTACGTCCTCTCTTGTAGAAATCTATACACACCATAAACTCTTTATATAGATCTACAATCTTTAAGAATGGAGCGTTTGTCAGCAACTTCTTCAATTGCTCAAAACTTGTTACACATTCCTCGGTTCAATCAAATTTCTTACCTTGCCTCTGCAGTGACACATTAATAGGATATGCAATCCAATAGAAGTTACTAACGAACCTCCTATAGTAACATGTGAACCTCATGAATGACCTTACCTTATCCATGTTTCTAGGAACTTCCTGCTCCATTATAGCTCTTATCTTTGGATCTACTGCTATACCTTCCATGTTAACAACATGTCCCAAGTAATGTACCTCTGTCTTAAAGAAAATGCATTTATTTATCTTATCATACAACTGATGCTCCCTTAACAATCTCAACGTTGTTTCTAAGTGTTAGATATGCTCTTCCTTGTTATTAGAATATATCAATATAGCATCAATTAATACAATGAAAGACTTGTCCGCATAAGGACATAAGACATTATTCATCAAGAACATAAAAGTAGCTGGAGCATTAGTCAAACCAAATGGAACTACAACAAACTCATAATGCACATACCTGGTCCTAAAAGAAGTCTTGTAGATCTCCTCTCCTTTAATGCATACTTGATGGTATTTGAATCTTAGATCAATCTTCGACAACATTGTTTCTCCCTTCAAATAATCAAACAAGTCATCAATCGTCGGCAATGAATACCTGTTCTTGATGGTCACCTTGTTCAACTATCGGTAATCAACACATAACCTGAGAGTAAGATCCTTCTTATTCACAAAAAACAATGGTGCACCACAAGGTAATACACTTGGCCTGATGTATCCCTTGTCGAGTATTTACTTCAACTACAACTTTAGCTCTACTAACTCTGGCGTTCTCATCTTGTATGGTGCCTTTGATTTTGGTGTTTCCTCTGGTTCCAGTTCAATGGAAAAGTCCACTTCCCCGTGAGTTGGAAACTATCAAATATGTACAGGAAATACATCTTGAAACTATTGTAAAACTGATTATCTACTCAATACCTCCATGCCCTAAACATCCTTACCTTTATCACTAGAAATTTGCACTACAAATAACACACACCCTTTTCTGTGACTACTCTTTGTCTACATAGTTGTAATCATTCTAACTGATGTATCTTTCTTCTTACCCCACAAGATTCTATGTTCCCCATTGTCATCAAAACATTCAGTATCTTTGTCATAGTAGTCCACTTTATTCCTATGAAGATACAACTATTCCTTACCCAAAAGCATACTATATGATCCCGACGATAATACATTCAAATGTGTTGAGGTAGGCATATCATTCAACTCGAATGCACAATATCTTGCCCAGTGATGAACTCTCTTCTTTGTAATTGTAGCCAACTTCACTAACTAAGATTTTGCATGCACTTCTTTATTCAAACCAAACTTATCAACCAGGTTAGGACTTACATAACTATGATTAGATCTAGGTTCAATCAAAATAGAAACAAATTGACCACAAAGCTTATATTCCATCTCAATAATGGATTCTTGGTGATCCTGATTCCCATTATCCATTGTTGCATAAACCTATGGAATACCCTACCCAACATCCCCAATTGTCTATGTGTCTTGTGCAATGTAAATTTGAGGCATACCCCTTGATTCTGCAGACAATATCTCTTGAGATGCTCCTTACCACATGTCCAACACTACAACTGTTCGTTACCATCACCTTTATTCTATTTTTCTCATGACTAAGGTCCATTAAACTTCTTGTAATATGCAACATTTTCTTTCTCACCTGCATCCCGAGGTCTTAATCCCTTTGGCTTCCATTTACCTTTAACCTTGTCTTTCCCTTTCCAACCTTGCTGATTTTTGGTCTTATGCTTTTATTTCCACAAAAATGTTTTAATTTCCCAATGACTTCTCCAAGTGACCAAGGCTCATCATACTCAATCCGATCTCTAAATTCTAATGGCAATCCACTGAAAAATCTCTGAACTTTGGTTTTTCCATCCTTATGATATGGTACATACCTCAAAACCTCCAAGAAATTGATCATATACATCTCAACCATCATTGATCCCATATTTATCTGATAGAATTCCTTGGATATGTTGCCATAGTACCTCCCTAACAAATATTTCTTCCGAGAAGTCTCTTGAATTCATGCCAACTCAACTCCTCTATCGTGATGTCTCTAAGCCACTTCACATCATCTCACCATATATATGCTTTCTCTTTGAGGCTGAAGATATATTTTTTGGCCTTCATGTTCTTTGTGTAATCATGCAGCTCAAACAATTTCTTCATCCCAAGTATTCATGCCTTTCCATCTTCTAACTTCTTCAAATCCCCATCAAATGTAGGTGGCTTTGCTTTCTTTAACTCGTCTGGAAAATATCCCCTGTCACTCCTCCTGTAAGGATGATAATGATTATGAAAATAGTACATGTTAGAACTAGAACTAGAATAGAGCATGTGTCCATCACCTCTCCTATCCAGTGTATCTAAGAACTAGCCATCTTTTATCATGTCATCTCTATCCTACATGTGACCACCATGAGACCTACTTCCATATGCTCCATCAATCCTATCCTCCTACCTATGGTTGATCTTAAGCGGTCCTTGTCTCTACAAGTTTGACAAACTCTAAAGGGTTTTTGCATTAACCTCTGCTTATTTCCCCTATGCTTGAATGATCATGTCATTATCTTATTTGCAACTTCTTATTTATTCCTTCAAAATTCTCAATGTGTCTGCTAAGTCATAAGACTTCTCACCACCATGCTACTCATCTGATCCATAAGGAGAGTCTCATGAACTATCATATACCATATTTTGAGTCATATTTGACCGTCTTCTTACAAGTATACCATGTCAACTTAAAAAAAAAAAAAAGCATAACATAATCAACATAGCTCAGTATAGTTTAGGGGATGATGTGACATCTGCAAGATCAACCAGATTAGCACAATACATGTATAAACATAATCATAGCATTATATAAACATCATCTCAACCATCAACCAATTACCATGCATGATTATACCAACCACATACCATGACCTCATGCACGACAACTATAACCACATCAATACATGCATAATGACGTATAGACACTCACATGCATAACAAGAAAGTAACTGAGACGCACTTATGACAAATACATCCAACAAAAAAAACATCTACTTTGGCATGGTGACACAAGTAAAACCATGCCTACACAACAAGTACATACACCACAAGAATAAATAACACTTATGTGACTGACATGTATGCATGACCAACACATTCCTCCCATCCAGTCCAAGGGATGAACCATGCTTTGATATCACTCTATAAAACCCTACTCCCACATTTACCCCAGTTAATTGGTCCACTGAGGTAAACATGTGATGAAGAGTTACTAGGATGTGATCAAACTCCCCATGTACAGTTAAGGAAATGGAACCAACAAAGAAAAACCAATCTAACCTTTCTCAGGAGCTACAGAACCTTCATGACACAAACAACCCTTCTAGGTGCCCAACCCCTGAGACAACTTGTCATTTTGTTGAGCTAGACACCCAGTCACTCCCATGACCATCTATGCATGCAAATGAGACCCTCTATTCTCTTCCCGAGTAAGGCATGCATGCAATTATGGCATTCTTTAGGCAGTTTTGAGCCAATGACCCCAGATTATGTGCCACTTTTTCAAGGCTAGGTCTCAGGCTTCTACCTAGAACTTCATGAAACTTCCAAAAATGATAAATATGAATTAATTAAAGTTATTAATGCAAATATTGGTGCAAGGACTTGACCTGACCCCTACTAGCTATGACAGGCATTCGTCAAACATATCACAAACATGTAATCTACAGGTCATAACCAGATATCTGAGCATAGGGGTCTCATACTTATGTGAGAATAATCAAGAAGAATTGATGCCTTATCACAATAGTTGCATTATCATCTATTAATTCATATATTCATTCACATTCCTTGTACTAATCAAATCATGATGAGAGACATAACCAAAGTCTGTCATGAACCATGCTTATAACCATCATATAACCAGCTGGATAACAAGGATAGAACAACCATAAAAACCACAAATTAGCAAGTACATTTACACATGAAATACCAAAGGAAAAGGAGTTCTTATTAATGTATGCATAATACAACCAAGTCAAGGATTTCCATGAACCACTCGACGATAGATTGGGTTGAACCAAATATTTCTTTCAACCAATCACTCTTGTGTCATATTCCAAGCATGAATGTGGGACTCACAAAAAAACCATCAACGACTTCCTTCATCTTTACCATATAACTCGCCAAGGTATTCCTAGGACCAAAACCCTGATCAATACATGTAGTCTTTACTCCAATCCAACATAATCAAGGCCCTAGAAAAACGTGGATGCCTCTCGACGTCTCGACCTAAACCATGTGGAATCTGTCTGCCTCCACCTCTAGGATTTACCGTATATCCATCCATTCACTAGTAGAGAGTTCCTAGGCCCAACAAGGCTCCACCTCCTAGGCTTTACCATATATCATTCCATTCAATAGTCGGAGATTCCTAGGCCTAATGAGGGCATACACAATCTGGCTTTACTGCAATCCCACTTTCACTGGTCTAGGGATTCTTAGGCCTTGCATTTCTCCCCTGAGACCACACCACTTAGTTTGAAAACCATCCGTAAATCTAGCTCAAAAAAGAGAACCCCATCACACCATGGCTATCCAAAAATGGAAAGGCAAGGTTGAAAATTGTTGTCACACATGGAAATCCCTATGCCAATGACAACAAGAGAACCAAAAACACACATGTATGTACCATGCATGCCAAAACGAGCAAGGAAATCATACATGCAACTCAATACCTACAAGTATCCCACTCTAGACACATGATCCTACTCTTCCTTGCTTGATCCTTGCTTCCCCTTGCTTTCATGTCCTTCCTTTTCCTTCTTTTCCCCAATGCTTAAAATTATCCAAGAATACTCTTTAGTGTCCAAGAGTATGAGAAGGAGAGAGAATAGAGAGAGAGAGAGCTCCAAAACTTAGTTGAAAAAGGTTGTGAATTGATCTATAGAAGCCTTTTTATTAATGAGACCTCTATTTTCTTCATTTTCCATTATTTTCCTTCATTTTCCTCCTCACATGAAACATGTGACCTTTCACCTTCCGTTTCTCCTAATTTCCATTATTTTCATAAATAATATGCCAAATTAATGCCACTTTTCCTTTCCAAAGCCCTTGCCATTTCCTTTGCCAATTTCCCTTAGCCATAATAAACCAAATGAACACCCACACTAGGATGTTTTTCCAAACATTAAGCTTTGAATATGTGTCCCATGACCTTGGTTATTAATTTTCCTTTATTAACTTTATTACATGGACTTTTTTACCAGGGATGTTACAGGTTGTCAAGAATAGTAACTTCGTTATCCCATTCCTGTGTTATGACGAATGCCACAATTGTGGAAACTTTGGGCACAAGGCATTAAACTGCAAACATGATAAGTGGGGGCATGCATTCTAGATGATGTAGAAACATGAAGCAAGTCGAGCATTAAGGATGAACAGAAATAGAAGAGCATAGGAAGACAAGTTTTTCGCCAGCACTCTATGTAAATGGGTATTGTTGAACAATGGTAGGAGAAATCACCAAGGAACTGACACTTTTCTGAAGAAAAATCAGAGAAGAAATAAAAAGGATGATTCTCAAATTCTTGTGGTAAAATCCCTTCTAAATGTCAGTTGCAATCAGTGCAAGCCTCAAGTGGAGAATGGGATTAATCACCTAATCAGTCCTCTATTACAAAGGCATAAAGGCATCAAGAAGACTTGGGTGAAGAAATAGGAGGTGAAGGATAAGTTCCCTCTATCCCTATGACACAAGGAAAAAGCCCAAACTGAAGCAAAGAAGGAGAGGATGGAAAAAATGTCGTCGTCAGGACACGTCCAATGAAGACATGGAAGAAGAAGGAGGATGATCTACTAAGGGGGAGAAGAACCTCTACTTCTCTTCAATGAAGAAATAGAATAGTCTCGAGGTAGTTTGAATATGTCAGATGTAGGCATCTATAAGTAATAGACAGAGAGGTGCATATGAACTCGAAGTTATGGTCGAGTCCCCATGTTGATTAGACTAGTGTATTTATTTATTTCAAATTTATCAGCATTGAAAGAGAGAGGAGAGTGCATCCATCGTGGTTTTAGGAGGAGTACACAACAACAGTTGATGTTGTGGGAAAAAGAGTTGTTGCAACACAAATGTGGAATAACAAGAGGCCCATAGTCAAGTCAAGTCCATAGGATCAGTCCCAATGCAGATGCAAGAAGCAAGATGCAAAGAGAATAGAAAAGGGAGAGACAATTGGCCTAGTGGGAACTGCTTTAGTAAGCAATTATAGGGAAAAAATTCTAGTCTCAAGAAGAAATATTGATAAGGAAATGAAAGGTTTGCATCTTTGGTGAAATACCCTTATTTCATTTAAGATTGTGAGTTTGATTATATCTAGTATTCTTGTGTCGATGAAGCACAACTGGTACAAGCTTTGAATGTCCCTTAGCTTTTAATTGGTATTGTTATGTCAATTGGTGGTTTAGGTGTGTATGGAGCGGCCTTTTGTACAAATGGGAATTTTTTTTTTTTGAGAATGAGCTATTAGAGTTTGCCTCATACTTTTTCCAATTTGCATCAATCCCTAGTTGTAGAAGTATGGTCTTAGGGGAATAAGTAGTTAAGTTTCTCAAGTGAATTGAGCACATTTTTAGTAGCAACACCAAA
>APFE030069821.1:0-37191 GCA_000404065.3 Pinus taeda | reverse complement strand
AAAGATGATATTCACTCATCTGAGGCCCAAAGTTCCACACCCAAAGACTACAACAGATTACTACAAGACTAATCTAGAGGTCTTTGCCAAAGACATACACCCCATGGATCAGATTGAGCTGCACAAGCAAACCGGGGAAATGGTGTATGCAACACTTGCTGATAGGGCAATGCTGGCCCATCAGCTAAAGAAGTCACTGAAAAATACCAATAGACAACTTGATTTGGAAAGGCTGTCCTCCTCCGCCAAAGATAATAGAATAAAAACTTTGGAGGATATAATTGTTGATTTGGGGCATGACCCAAAAGATCCAAAGGGTGTCAAGGCCCTTATAAAGAAAAAGGAGGATGATATAGCTGCATTAAGGAGGCAGGCAAAGTTGCCTCCTACTATCCATCCTGACACAGCAGAGCTTGCCCAGGAAAAACAGGTGGATAACGCTATGGAATTGCTCCTGGTCATGAACCAGAGGATACTGCAGATTGAGGCAGAATTGGAAAAAGCCATGCAGGACAAGCAAGGGGAATCTACCTCCCAGCCACCACAGACCTCAACAAACCTCCAATCTGCCCCTCCAGCACAAACAACAACAGTTCCTCCTACTGCTCCAGCACCTACCTCAGCCACATCAGCAACAGGAGCGACTGTGGAAGCCACAGCAGCAGCAGCAAAATCCAGCCTGAGCATGGAAGAAATGATGAAGGCTGTCAAAGAGCTGGAAAGCCAGGTCACAGAAATAAATGTTGCCAAGGAGAAACTGGCCAAGCTGGAAGCCAGTTATGACAAGTCAAAAATGACTGTGGCAGAAAAGCATAGAGAAATAAAAGCCTTGGAGGCCAAAGTAAAAACTCTAGAGAAAGAGTTGATGCTGGGCAACACCCTAGCATAAATAAAAAGGATTGTTTGGGCCAAGATTTGCAAATCTATGCAAGATCAATGGAGGTCCATTCAATCCATTTTTGAGCAGGTAGAGCTGATAGAAATAGCTCACACAGAGATTCAGAGAGCCAAGACAGCCCTGGGAATAATGCCTGAGCAGGCAACTAAGATGATTCACTTCCTTAATAACCGCACTAGGGAGGAACTGGCTGATTTACAAATAGCCAGCAGGACGGAGGCAATCCTCACTGCTAAAAAGGTACTAACATTGAGGAATTTCACCCAGACACTAGAGAGGAAGTTCCAGGAAATGAAGGAAGAAATAGATGAGTTCAGAGCCAAAATGGCTATTTTGCAGGACAAAGGACTTCCAAGCCTAGTGACTGGTACAGGACAGCTGCTGCCATATAAGCATTATATGACAAGGGTAGATAACTATGTAGAAAACCAGGTCACAGCCTCCAGAAGCTCCACTGAAGAAACAGGGCCTCCATCTGGGCAGACCCTCTATGACAAGCTGGAGAATCTATTCTTCATAGAACATGAGATTAATCATCTATTTGAGGTGCCTCCCAATTTTTATAGGCTTACAGAGGTAGATGAGACAGTGGTAAAGATGAGAAGACATCAGTTGCCCCCGGCTGATTGGTGGCAAGCAATGTTGGAAATTTTGCCTAGATAAATCCGCGTTGCTTGTTTACCTTTTTGATACAGGCCAGCAGATACAGGCCAGCAGATACAGGTCAGTAGATACAGGTCAGCAGAGACAGGTCAGCAGAACAGGCCAGCACACAGGTACAGCAAGCAGCATACAGATGACTCAGCAATCCACTCAAATATCACGCCAAAATGAAAGCAGCATTTAAAGCACTGTTACCACCTATTTTGTGCAGCCAAAAGTCAAATCTGTCTGACAAAGGAATGTCGGCTATCTCAGCCTTTAAAGTTACATTTATGTATCATTTACTTTTTGTAAGAGAGTTGGTGGTGCAATTTATTGCACCATAACTCTCCACTAAGATATTTTCATACCCTATTTTTGTATATATATCCCCTCAGATAACGGACTGAGGGTCGGTTGTAATAGAATACTTTCTGAAGAACTCTGATGTATATTGAGGACTTTTGATAATAAAATTGCTGATGGAGATTGCTGGTGTCAATACTGTCTGAGATGGATATGTAGAAGCTCTGTGTTGTTGCAGAATTCCTGTGTCATTTGCTGAACCAATAAGTTTCTTCTAACTGTGTATGTGTTTCTTGTTATTTCTACAATTTCATGTTCCCATAATCTCGGTAAATAGAGAAAAAGAATAGCCTAGGATTTGGTCCGAACACCCTATGCTCAATCTCTATTTTCTAAATATGTTTTCTGCTGGATTAGCCATAGATATGAATTCTTAACTGCTCATATTTCAACTTATCCTAACATGGTGAATACTGTTTAAGAATTCTTAATTTCTCTCAAGCATTACTTCCATGTTTTCTTCATTAGCATAGTGAAAGATTCTTAATTGCCTCTCACTTACTGATTTTCCACCATTTCACCAACCAATCTGATATATTGTTTTCACACATGCCTAACTTGCTCTGCATCAACACTTTGTCTCCACATATCAATTTCCTAAAGCATAAATATCTCAACTCCATTGCCCAATGGAACAAACTGTCCAGTAAGTCTGTATTTCAATTCTAAAGGAATTATCAACCCACCAAAATCAAACAAACAGTGCATCATAACTAGTCTAAAACCCTCATCAAACAAAGCTAAACTATAAAGAGAGAGCCCTCTCTGGTTGCAGGTAGACTAGGACCTGTAGCTAAAAGATTGGTCAGTGGTTACCTCGGCAGCCATTCCCTTGGGAGTCAAAGGGAACAACCTGAGTGATAACAGGCTCCTCAGATATGAACCATCAAAATGAAACACAATCAACTCCTATCCATTCATCAAACAAGGCTTTGAGGATGACCACTGCTTCGAATTTTGCAAATGGGTGAGCGAAGTAGGATTTCATGAGCAACTAACAGATTGGGTAGAAACACAACCAAAAGGAGAGCCTACTGTAATTGCTAGTATTGAGTTTAGTTTCTCAGTGGCATCCATCTCAAAAGCAACTAGGTTAGCAGATAATGGTCAATATTGGTTCAAAGGAATGAACCTAGATCTTGAAAAATACAATCCTTTCATAAAGATGCCATATAGAGATACACATACTCACCTCTTTCCTTTCAAATATTTATTGGAGATATATGCCCCTTTAATGAAAATTGACATGAGGTTCTTCACTTGTGAAGGTATATTCTCCAGGTTGTATATATTCACCTTCTGATGCATTTCACATCTCAGGAACCACTCAACATGTGTAATTATCTATTCAGGAACATTTCCAAAATGTCTGAAAAGACACAATTAAAGGACAAGGAACACTCCCCAAGCTTGTTCCATAAGAGTCTCATCAAAACCATTTTCCTTCACCAGCTGGCAGAGAGAGGTATGTCTTGGGAAGCCTTTTTGGAAGCAACCTTGAAATGGGATGAGGAAAATTTAGCATCTCAGTCTCCAAGTGCACCAAAACAACAAATGGAGGTGGGGTCATCTAGCCAAATAATGGAGAAGTCTCAACTATCCAAACCTGAGGTGACTAAAGTGTATAAGAAAGGGTAGAGGCTTGTGTTTTCTTCTCACAAAGAGAAAGGGGCCAAGCCTTCTTCATCGACAATGAGGGAATCAAGAACAAAGGATAAAGACACAATAAGGCATGAGTTTGAACTAATTGATCTAGAGACTAAATATCACACCACAAACATGAGAAAAACTATTAGGGATAAGGACTACCAAATCAAGGAGTTGTCGATCAATTTGGAAAGGGAAAAGTATGTTATATCATTCCTTGAACAGGAAAATAGTCAACTCAAAGCAAAGGAGTTGATACTAGAAAAGAAAAAATCTAAGTTAATGCAACAAATTGGCAAAGGTAAGGAGATCATGACATCAAGCAAGCCTGAAGCATCAGAGGTGAGAAGAAAAAGGAAAATACCAAGAACAAGAGGCCTCAAAAAAGCTTTGCAAGAGGAACAAGAACAAATTATGCTTAATAAGGATATTGACCTAGAAGATAGGACTACCCTAGAGGTTCATCAAGATAAGGAATATTGGCTTAATAGGGTGAATTAACACTTGGAGAAGCTCCTTGACAAGGAAAACAAAGACAATCAATTGCTTAGACACATGGCGCGTCACTATCAAGCTCAAAACTTGATCACTAATGTCAAAGTGAAACAACTTGAAAACAAGCTCAAGGAGGAAAAAAAGACAAAAAGGATGCGGGAAAATTGAAGATGCTTGCTGAAGCATCCATGAAGCTATATAAAAACTATTTTTACACCTTCCCTCCAATTTTGAGCAAATTCTAGGCATTTTGAGTTTTTTGAGAATTTTTGATATAAGTTCAGAAATTCAATTGCCCCAAGGCGTTGCACTTTTTCCCCAGGCATCCATTTGAGGAAATTTCTACATTTTTGAAAAGTTCTTTCCATCCTATAAAAACCCATTTTCCCAGATTTTGGAGAGGTGGCTTAGTTTTGGAGGAAAATGTAAAAATGTGGCAAAGAACTAGCATTCTGGATCATTTTTTGACAAGCGTTGCGCTTCTGGAGTGACCTTGGGAGAATTGATTTTTGAAGGTCTTCCCATGCTCCAAATTCATATATTCAAACTGTTATGGAAACTAGACTTGAAGTGATAGTTGATCGTTCTCTCAGAATTACATTTTGATCCCTAGAAGGCACCTGATCATTAGCTCAAAGCCGGCCCTATGGTTCTGCACTTTCTGTGTTTTTATTTGAAACATTTCAGTGTGTAAAATTTCTAGTTTCTAGTATGACTTGGTCAAAGTCATGACTCTCTAGGTAATGGAACTAGTTACAATGCTAGGTTATGTAGGCATGAATAAATGTACATCATAGGTTGTTTTTTATTTTTATTAGGCCTCATAAAAGAAGCAAACTCCTAAACAAACTCTTCATGAAGTGTTTGAGTTTCACCTTCTCACACTCACATGTTGGTTGAGAGAATCTTGGAGTCAGTTCCTCCACCAAAGAATTTGACTTCTAAAGGTGGGAAAGTGGTCTAGGAGATTCTATATGTATCATTTCACCTAAGGAGAAAAGGGTTGAACTTTTTGGAAGGAGGCTTGCATTATAATTATCTTTCAGCTAATATAGATACATGTTGTAGCTATTTCCAAGGAACTCTAGCCCAGTGAGCTCATGTTTCTTGTACTTCATTATTTTTTTTTTCTTATGGTCGAAACATCTTTATATACATTATATCTCTTCTTTCTATGAATTTCTTCTAATAAAATACTCAAAATTCTTGTTTTTCAAGCTATGTTATCTGGTTTTCATAGTTATGTGTTTTGCCTTCCCAGGCTAATGAAATCATGTTTATTTATTCTCATTAGTTTCTTCCAGACTATATCCCCTATACTACACTAACAAATACTCAAATTACACAATGGATTCTGAAATCTAGCTCTTTCTTATGTTTTCTCCTATATTCCCACAACCTAGACCTACTTGTGGCTCCAAACCCGAAGTTAAGCAAATCCTTAAAAAACCATTTTTTCACAAAAAAACGATCAAATACACATATCTAGCCTAAAATTCATTTTCTTTAAAGTCATATCACTGATAAGAGACTTAGAGAGATCCCTGTCATGCTTAGTAGTTCTAGCTACTAAGATGCAGTGGTTTGATGTTACCCTTGTCGATTTCCTTTTCAGCCTAGGAGATTGTAAGGACTAAGAGGGGCTAGGGATAGTTGTAAACCCTGAATATCGACACAGGGAGGACATGGGTAATTAGCATTGGTATTGTAAATTGGGGTAAAATAAATATTTTTGGGAAATGATGCAAAATGGGATTGTTCTACTCATGAAGAGGGACACAATGAGAGTTTCTTCATGATAGGAAAGCATGTTGTGAACACTGTAGAAGTCCTCCAGGATCGTTGATGGGGAGTACAGTGATAGTGACAAAATCCTGTGTAATAGATTCCCCCTAAAGCATGAAGGATGCATTAGAGTGAGGAGTGAAACTATTTAGAAGTGCGTGCAGGGAATCACATTCCATCGTCGGAGACCCTGAAAGAAAGCATAGATACATATACATCACTGAAAAACTCAATCATGATATGGATGCAGCCATATAGAGAATGATCATGTAAAAGGATCCAAGGCATGGGCCCAGCCATCTAGCAGAATGGATTATAGCAAAACTAAGGTATGGTCACAGACATCCAATAATAAGAAGGATCACATATAAAAACTCATGGTATGGTCGCATCCATCCATATAAAAGGTACATGTATATCAATCTCATCATGTCACATTGCCTCGCAACTTGAACTTAATGTAATCTTAGCCCAGGGTCTTGCTCTCCAAACAACCTGATCAAAGTACAAATCCTAACATGTGAATGAATTTGTTAAAGTCGAACATGCTAGGAAGTCACTTGATTACTTGGAAATGATGTGAACCATTAACAAGCATGAGAGAAACCACCAATAATGACAATGTCTCTCAAGGTACTAGAAGCATAGTTCATAGAATGTGAATAAAGGAATTGATGTCGAACACCCATGAAATCACCCAATCGAAAGCCAATGATGTGAACTTGTTGTCGAGTGTGAAGAACTTGCCATTAGGGCATGCAAGATCTAAGGTACTAGAAGGGAGTCTCTCGACCAGCTTCCTAGATAATGAGTTGAAGTCGACAAGAAGCGACCGTGTTGACATAGGTGCATGATGTATCCCACATAATCGACATGATACAAAGGGATGAAAATGATTTCAGATGATACAGAGGATCAGGAGTATGTGTAACTGTAGAGGGACTAACTCTTGAACATATTGGAGACATGATTCCAAATTTTGGCAGCTTTTGGATCAATAGGATCAGTGGTCACAATGACATGGCAGAGATCAAAAGGAAGGAAAAGAATGAGTGGCCCAACCCAGGAAGGTCAATGATGAAAAGGAGGATATCCCAACCGACACGAAAAAGATAGGGTCATGTTCAAAAGTGAGTTGCTGACATGACTAATTGAATTTCCAAATTCCCTCCCACAATTTCTGGCAAGTACCCCAATTATATTTTATCGCAAGATTGAAGGGGAGAGCATATGCTTGCACTATAAGTTCATCCTTAGGACAAATCCGACCTACTAATTTTAATGATCCCTTGGAAGGAGAAGCTCACATTCAACATGGTGATGAATCTGATGTTGTTTAATGTTTTAGTGAGTCCAAAAAAGGTGTAACTCAATATCTTTTTCATGTTTAGAGAGTTTGAGAAAGACACAGAAAATAAAACTCCACATTGTCCCTTTTCATACGTTTGTGTCTCTCGAGCCTAAAAAGGTAGAAAACAATACTTGAGAGAACCGCTTGAACATTTCAGTCAAGGAGTACCTTTTTCATAAATAGTTTATCCTATCCCGAAAAAGGGGTAAACATATACTGGATAAACGACGTTTTGCATCTGTTAACGAGTTCAAAATGATAAGAGCTCAACAATATTTTCATTTTTAAAAGGTTGGAAAAGAGATGAAAGCAGAGCTCCCATTTTATTTTCTTTAATGAGTGAAAAGGCAAAATGCTCAGTGATCTTTTCATCTTTTACGAGTCAGAAAAGAGCTTAAAGGTGACTCAAGTACCATCTAAGAATAGTACTTTTTCAGGTAAAGCCTGTTTCAGGGCTTGTCTAAAAGATTTCTCTCATAGTTAATGATCTCATAGGCCCCTTTCTATAATACATGTTTAACAATGTAGGGCCCATGCCACATGGGTACGAGCTTGCCTGCCCCCAACTTATCATTAACTTGATCATAGAGAAGAACCAAATCACCCTCAAAAAAGGCTCAAGGAGAGACAAATTCATTAAAGTGGGATTTGACCATTTTTCTATGCTTCGATAACCAAAGCACTGAGATGGCGGGTCCCATCTAGCTGTTCTAAATACAAGAGATTTTGTACCTGATTTGATGTCTCGGTGAGAAGTTCGACAGCCAGCTTGAGGGATGGAATTTCACATTCAATTGGTAATGTCACTTCTAGACCATAGAGTAGCTGGAATGGTGTGAATCCAGTCATGTCCTTGGTCAAGGTTCAATAAGCCCACAGAGCTGAGAAGAGCATGAGATGCCAATTTGATTTGTGCATCCCAATATTGCGTTGAGGCATCATAACCAAAACTTTGTTCACAGCTTCAACTTGGTCATTGGCCTGAGGGTAGTACGGGGTTGATCCATCGTGGAGCATGCCCAACGTAGAGGTAACCTCAACCATCATGTAATCTCAAAAATGGGAGCCATGGTCGGTGACAATGTCCTGAGCCACTTCAAACCTGGAAATAATGTGATTGAATAGAGATTGAGTCATCGTCTTACAATCTGCAGAGTATGTGGGCATCGCTTAGGCCCATTTTGATGAAATAGTCCACATCAACGATAATATACCCATGCCCCCCAACCAAATGAGGATTAAAAGTCATATAGTCAATGCCCCATTTGGCAAAAGGACTGACGGCAATAACTGGGTGGAGGTGAGCGGGTGGGGCGCACATCTTTCGCTAGTAAATTTGGCATTCATGACACTTGCGAACAACAAGGATGCAATCCTTGAAGATGGATGACAAGAAATAATGAGGGGGAAGGATTTTTTTGAGTAGTAGCATATCCAGACATATGACTGCCACATTCCCTAGAATGTTAGTCATCCAAAACTCTCTCAGCATCCTCGAGAGTAAGGCATTGACGAAGAAATGAGTCGACACCGATGCGATATAAAGTATCTCCAATAATACGATAGGGTTTGGATTGATGCTGAATGTGTTGGTGATCATCCTTAGTCAACACAAACAAGAACGTGGACATCTGGAGATACATAATGATATCACCATACCATGGGTCGAGGGTGCTAATCAGGTAAAGAGTCTCATCTAGGAATTGCTCAACAGCACCAACAGGAAGGGATGCAGTAGGAAGGGAGCAAATTAACTCAGTGAAAACCAATGATTTCTTAGATTTGGCAGTAGTAAAAACCAAATCTAATTCTTGAAGGATAACAATCCACTTCGAATATTTTCTCCTTAGCAACTGACAAGTCAAGATGTAGGTCATGGGGTTGCATTCTGAAATCATAGTGGTAGTGCGTAAGAAAAATGTAGTGTTGAAAGCACTAAAAAACTTGTATGGCATCCAAAGCCAACTTCTCAACGTGAGAATAACACGTCTCGGTGTTAAGGAGATTGCACCTGAGGTAATAAATAACATGTTCATTGGCGTCATCATCATCTTGTACTAGCACCATGGAAATAGTACTAGAGTCAGCAATAAGATAAAGGAAGTAATTGTGATGATATCTCGCGGGATGCAGTAAAGGAGCATTGATGAGGATAGTCTTCATATCATCAAAATACTTTTGAGAAACCTCATCCCAAACAAACGGGGTTCCTTGCTTGAGAAATTGGGTGAACCATGAAGCTAGCTCAACATAGTTTGGTATGAAATGATGGAGGAAATTTTCTCTTCCTTACAGACTCTGTAGTTGGTGCAATGAAGATGGAGGGGGTAAATTAAATATGGCCTTGACTTTGAGAGGATCAAGCTGAATGCCTTCCGTAGAGGCAATAAAGACAAGGAGTCGTCTAGATTCGATGCAGAAGACACACTTATGTGGATTGAGACGAATATTGTAGTGTCAACAACAAAGAAATTTTTTCCAAAGATGATCAGGACGATCACGACGCTTACGATAATGAGTAGGAAGGTCATCCAACTAAGGCTGAGTGATGTTGCAGATGTCGTGGAACACATAGGACACCGGTCGTTGAAATGTAGCCCTAGAATTTTAAGTCCAAAGGAAAGATTTTTGTATGCAAAAGTACCCCACTGGCAGATGAAGGTTGTCTTATCTTGATCAGCCTGTGCAATGTTGATCTGGTTGTAAGAAAAGAAGCCATCCATGAAAGAAAATAACTCACTCCGAGGACATTCATCAATGATTTTATCAATGAAGGGAGTAGGGTAGTTGTCCTTTGGACAAGCGTGATTGATATCATGGTAATGAATGCAAATGTGGATCATGCCTTTCTTCTTTGTCACCAGTATAATATTCAACACCCAGTCTATAAGAGTGATTGGATAAATGAATCCAGCTTTGAGGAGTTTTTCAACTTGACCTTTGATGGCAGCCACTTTCCTAGGGTGCACTGGGTGGACGCGTTGGTGAATGGGCTTCGCATGAGTGTAAGTCGGTATTTTGTACATGACTATACTTGGGTCAATGTTGGGAATTTATTCATATGACCATGCAAAAACATCTCAGAACTCTTGGAAGACACAAGTATAGAGCTTGATATCTTTTAGAGAACAAGTTACCCTGATATGGATGTTTTCAAAGGCACCAAGTTTGATAGAAATATGAATCGGCATCATTTGGGTAATATTACCCATGTTCCCTTCCAACCAAACTTAATGAGTCATGATTGGTGTCTGAAGTGGTAGGCAAGGGAATCGAGAAGAGAACTCTTTGAGACAAGTAGACATGACCACAAGGCTAGGCAAGAATGAGGAACCATGATGAGTATCATTCTAAGGTACTTCTTCTAGAGACATTACTTCCATGATAATCTCATCAGAAAGAAAATTCTTGGCTAAGGGGTTAGAAGACTCCAAAGCACCAAGCCATGGGGATTGAGAATACGCATCAAGAGAGGAACTCGAAACAGGATGATCAGAGGAAACGGGAGGTGAAGCCGAGACAATTTCCATGTAATTAATTTTAGTTGGACTTAACGGCATTACCTCGTCCCATGTGTCAACAAGATCTAGAGAAGGTATGACCCAAGGATTAGATTTGACCAAAATCATGTTAAGAGAGTGAACATGAGTAGGTGGGAGTGGAAAGATACCCATCAGAGTAGGATCTTTAAAGAGTCTCCCCCACACTCTCATAAGGAGCATTGGTGTGATTGACATATGGAACATTTCCATCTGATGATCCAGGAGGATTCCGTTGATTCAATTATATAGGTGTTCAAGTGTCATCATCAATGTCCAGTGTAGTCGTCACTTTAGTTCCTCTTTAATAGTTCGATAATGTCTTTTATCGATCAGTTTGTTCAGGTAATAGGTTTTCATGGCGTTAGTTGATATGAGTTTGTACTTGGCTATCGACTTAGGTTCATTGATAGTTCCGCCAAGATTGGTGGATGACATGTGTATTGTCATTTGACTCGCAGGATTTGGTGTCGACATGGTTGTGTCATATTTTGCAGAGGTTCAATGTGTCGACATGGGTGTCATCCTATGCAAAGGTTTGATATGGTTTGCCCTTTCAGGATTTAGGGTATCGTCGTAAACTGCTCTTCTGTCGATGATATGCTTTTGGGTTTTGTCTCATTGTGACAAATGTATTAAAAAATTGCTAATCTAAATCCTAAATCTAGGTTCTAAACCTAAACCCTAGTCTACACCTAAGCTCTAAACCATGTATCAAAACCTTAATCCTAACCTACCAATTGCTACATCAAACCCTAATCTAAGTTGAAAACGAAAATACAATGCAATGTATTAAAACCTACATTTCAAGGCATAAACCTATGTACTTAACCCTAGCTCCAATAACTCTTGGCATATTCACATATCAAAACAAAATATTTCATTACATTATAAAAGAAAACCATAACACAATCCCCTATCTGTGTGGTTAGCCATGTCAGAAGTGTGGGTATGTGAACAAGAGTTCACGTGCGAAGGTTAACGGACAGTCGCGCTATTAAATTGTCTGTAGGAAATATAGTGGATGCATGTGAGCACAACCAAATAGTCAGGGTACAAGCCATCGGAGTAGACTGCACCCCTAACTACCATGGAAACTATGTTGGGACTGTGCCATGTGAGTAGGTAGAGGAGGTTAGGTGGAGGTTAGAGTTTGCAATGGAGGTTAAACAAAACCACAGTGGGAACCATGGCATATGAACAGGTCGAATAAACCACCAACCGTCACCATTCAACAAATAGTCAGTGGAACAGTCAAAGCCCAAACCATTGGGGTCAACCACCTATACACATGCGCTGTCAATGCGCCTCTGCCCGGTTAGCTGCCAGCTAGCAATTTCAGGCTAAACTAAAGTCTAAAAGTGGGTTTTATTGCATTTTTTTGTGCCAACTAATTCCACCACCATGTCCACCTAATCCTAGGTGTCCCTATACTACTAAACCGAGGTTCTAAACTCATCCAGAGGCAACCACATTCACCTCGAACCTAGCCAAGGAGGTTTTGGTGTATTTGCAGGCCTTTAAAAAGGCAGTTTCCCTTCATTGAAAAAGGAGAGTGGTTTTTGACTTTTTGTATGCAGATTCTGGAGGTCATAGGCAGTTTTGTGGAGTTAGAATTGGGAACCATAAGAGGCATTGGAAAGCTGGTTTAGAGGGCTCTATGATGAGAATGATAAGAAGTGCTTGTGTGCACATTCAGACTGATAAAATCTCTGTGTAATCAACACCTTCTTTTCATTCCTAATAAAAATGGTCGCGCATCTTGAAAGTGGACCCGGAGATGTAGTCCATCAGGGATGAACTCCGTCATCAATTTCATTGTCTAGTATCATTGTGTTTTTACTGTTTGCACTTCTATTATGCATCGATTTTATGTTTAATCAGTTGTCGTAATGTGTTCTTATTGAGTATTTTTCCTCGATTTCTGTTCTTTTAGTTAACATTCAAATGATAAATGGCTAATCACTTCTACATCAGTTTTTAGTTTATGATCATTTCAGATCATATAATTTGGTATCAGAGAATGAATGTGCCATTGAATGTTAACCAATTCAAAGTCACAACGAGGAGAAGGAATCCTTGAATAGATCGATCTAGATATTGGAAAGCGGTGAATCTTTCAGAAATCGACCATGTCAGGATCAGATGTAGGTGGAAACACTAAAACTAAGATGAGTGCAAAATAGTTTCAGTAGGCATTCTTAACCATGCAATAGATGCTGGGAGAATTGTATGAAGACAAGAAGGTGACAGGTGCAACTTCTTCAAAACCATCGAAGAAGGGTAAAGGTAAAGGGAAGACTGATAAACCACCTTCACCTCCATCATCTCCATCATCCACTTCTTCTTCTTCTTCCAGTGTAGAATATGAAAGGGAAAAGAAACCTAAGAAAACATCTCTTTTGAAACTTGATGTTAAATTTGAGTTACTATTTATGATGGTGAAATGAATCCTAAAAAGCTAGATAAATGGATAAAGCAGTTAGAAGTGTATTGTTGTATTCAGAACATTTCCAGCGATAAAACCAAAATTTAGTCAGATACACTTAGAATGGGGGGAACAATTTTAATTTGGTGGGAAAGTAAAACTCAGCTAGATGTAAAGCGTAAAGGAAAAGTCATCTCTTCATGGTCTAAGTTTTTAAAAGCTCGTAGGAAACAATTATATCCTTTAGGATACATGCAACAAGTTGTTATTGATTGGCAACATCTGAGGCAAGGTAAAGGGCAGAGTGTTCAATAGTGTAGGAAGAAAGCATTGGCACTTGGTATTTCATTGGATACATGTGAAACTTTGTTAAAAAACATCGCCATTTTACATTCATATTTGCAACATAGTTATTGATGTTTAATCCTGATGATTTTGATGAGGTGTGTGTTCAATCCATACATATTGAATCAGGTGGCAGACCATTCAAGTTTTCTTCAGTCGTCTAAAGAGTTCAAAACCAAAGATTCGAGTGACAGTAAGGGGAAGATCAATTCAAAGAGAAAGAAATTAGTGGTCATTTAGAAGGAAAGAGCTACTTGTTCTCATTGCCAGAGAATCGGTCATGATGAATCGAAGTGTTGGAAACTTCATCTAGAACTTAAGCCCAAAAAGTTCCTTAAGGAGAAGGATGAAAAGAAGGCCATTGCCGCAGTCTAGCAGGATCTAGGTTCAGATTTAGGTGATGAAAGGAGGATAACCGCCATGGTTACGACAGGTAAAACTTCTTATACTAGTTCAAGTTTGAAAAGTATTGCATCATATCCAAACATAAATCCTTCGCATGAGGATAAAATAGTTGAATTGTTTAACATAAGGATAACTTCTAAACATACAAAGATAGATACAATGTTTGATAGTGGATCACAGGTGAATCTAATATTTGAATATTTAGTTAAAATTTTAGGTTTGGAAACACAAAATCATCCAAGACCTTACCCATTAGGATGGCTAAATAAATCAACTTAGATAAAAGTCACAAAATAGTGTTGATTAAGATTTTCCCTAACATCTAATTACATTGATGAAGTGGAATTAGATGTGGTTCTGGTAGACATATGTGGAGTTTTCTTAGGAAGTCCTTATCTTTATGATCGTGATGCATTATTTTACAAGAGAGAACATAAATACCACCTTAAGAAAGATGGGGATCAATTTATTGTCAGGGCACATCAAGACAAAAATTAGTTGAATTCAGTTAATATTAATCAAATGAAGCGATTAATAAGTTCAAACAAGAGGTTTGTATCACATGTGTAAAGGATCAATATAACAATCAAAATGATTCTTGTTTAAGTTATGCAGCTCAGCCTAAATATGGTTTGATTAAAGAGATAGAAACTTGTTCACTTCTATGTAAAACAAAATTTAAGTTATGCAGCTCAGCCTAAAGATGGTTTGATTAAAGAGATAGAAACTTGTTCACTTCTATGTAAAACAAAACATCTTATTCATAAGCAGGGATTATAATATGAGTTACAGTTTGTACCTAAAGATCCTCTTCCTAATGTTAGAATGAATCAATTCAGTTTAAGTTTGGAACTTAAAAATTGTAGGGATACAGGTCGGTATTGGGGAAAGTCAATGTTCAACTTCTCTTGTATTGTGTTGCCATGTCATGTCTTCAACAGTTTGGAAACCTCTTTTAAAGTGGAGAGGAAATCTATTTATTTTCATATCAAAACCTTTTCTAAAGCAATGTCAAAGTGTCTAATGGGGACGTATGCATCAAAGGAAAGTGTTAATCAATGGAAACATCATTTAATGAATGAAGAAAAAGTGATTCAAAAAAATCAACAACTAAATCACTACTTTCAAAATCAAACTAAGTTGCAACAAATTTGACCTTAGAGTTGGATAGGTCCAGTGTAGGAAGTTCATTTACTAGACACGAAGTAGGAAAGTATGTGTAATCAAGTAGTTGGTTTGATGTCAAAAGTATCTTTGAATGTCTCTCACATTTCGCAAAATATATTGTTTATAAATGTTGATGGTATTAAACAACATTTAGTAGAGACTATTTTCAAAGATTGTGAATCACTAACTAATGATTCTTCGTGGAAAGAATTCAATTTTCATGTTGATAACAGGTTATTTGCCCATCGTCTCAAGTTGTGTATACTGCAGATGAATGAAATAGGTCACCGACTCAAAACGTGCCATAGTTGGCATCATCAAGGTCATCACTTGCAAGTGATTGATCAAATGTATTAGTACATCATCAGGTCAAAGGTGGAAAAAGAGGGAGTTCTACCCTCATCAACTAATTGTTTAGTAAAACTTTTATGGTCCAAAAGATTTCAAGTGGATATGAATGACCCAGGAGGATTCTATTGATTCAATTGTACAGGTGTTCAAATGTCATCATCAATGTTTAGTGTAATCGTCGCTTCATTTTAGCTTCGACAGTTTGATAGTGTTGGTTATAACTTATGGATCAAGTTGTTCAGGTAATAGGTTGTCATGGCATTAGTTGATATGGGTTTGTACCTGGTTGTCGACTTATGTTCATCGATAGTTCCCCCAGGATTGGTCAACAACATGTGTCTTGTTGTTTGACTCATAGGATTTGGTGTCGACATGGTTTTGAAATCTTTTTCAGAGGTTCGAGGTATCGACATGAGTGTTTTCTGATGCAAAGGTTTGATATGGTTCGCCTTTTCAAGATTTAGTGTGTCATTGTAAAATGGTATTGTGTCAATGATATGATTTTGGGTTTTGTCTCATTGTGACAAATGTATTACAAAAACCCTAATATAAATCCTAAATATAAGCTCTAAACCTAAACTCTATTCTACACCTAAGCTTTAAACCATGTATCAAAACCTTAATCCTAACTTACCAAATGCTACATCAAACCCTAATCTAAGTTGAAAACCAAAATAAAATGCAATGTATTAAAAACTACATTTCAAGGCCTATCCCTATGTTCCTAACCTTAGCTCCAATAACCCTTTGCCTACTCACATATCAAAACAAAACATTACATTACATTGTAGAAGAAAACCATAACGTAGTCCCCCTAAGCGCGTGGTTAGCCACAATGGAACTACGGGTATGTGAACAAGAGTTCACCGTGTGTAGGTTAACGAAAAGTTAGGCTACTAAACCATTGACAGGAAATATAGTGGATGCATGTGAGTGCAACCAAACAGTCAGGTTACAAGCCATCAGAGTAGACCATGCCCATAACCACCACAGAAGTTGTGTAAGGACTATGCCATGTGAGCAGGTAGAGGAGGTTAGGCAGAGGCTAGAGTTTGCAGTGGAGGTTAACCAAAACCACAGTGGGAACCGTGGCATATGAACAGATCGGATAAACCACCAACCATCACCATTCGAAAAATAGTTAGCAGAACAACCAGAGCCCAAACCATTAGGGTCAACCTCTTGTACACATACATTATCAGAGCACCTCCGCCTGGTTAGCTACCAGCTAGAGGTTTTAGGCTAAACTAAAGTCTAAAAGTGGGTTTTATTGCATTTTTTTTGTGCCAACTAATTCCACCACCATGTCCACCTAATCTTAGGTGTCTCTATGCTACTAGACAAAGGTTCTAAACTCATCTACAGGCAATGAAACTCACCTCGAACCTAGCCAAGGAGGTTTTGATGTATTTTCAGGCCTTCAAAAAGGTAGTTTTCCTTCATTGAAAAAGGAGAGTGGTTTTTGACTTTTTGTATGCAGATTTTGGAGGTCATAGGTAGTTTTGTTTTTTGTGTTACGGGGGCATCTAGATTTAGAATTGGGAACCGTAAGTGGCGTTGGAAAGTTGGTTCAGAGGAATATATGATGACAATGATAAGAAGTTCCTGTGTAAACATTCGGACTGATCAAATCTCTGTGTAATCAACACCATATTTTCATTCCTAATAAAAACAGTCGCCCATCTTGAAAGCGGACTCGGAGATGTAGTCCATCAGGGATGAACTCCGTCATCAATCTTGTTGTCTGGTATCGCTGTGTTTTTATTCTTTTCACTTCTATTATGCATCAATTTTATGTTTAATCGGTTGTCGTAAAGTGTTCTTATCAAGCGATTTTCCTCAATTTCTGTGCTTTCAGTTAACATTCAAATCATAAATGGCTAATCACTTCTACATTAGTTTTTAGTTTATGATCATTTCAAATCATTCGAGGAGGAAGAGGCAAAGAAGGATAGTTGGTCAACTGCGACTATTTTCCCTTGATGGAGAAAGTGAATCATGCGGAACAAGGAGGAGGCTACAACATGCATGGCATGGATCCAACTCCATCTAAGTAGAAGATTATAATTCAGATTAGTGTCAACAATATCTACCTCGATGTGCACCTTCTTTCCCTCCAAAGTAATGGAAAGGTTGGGTAAGACATCGAATGGCCGTGAGTCATGCCCGTTAAAAGCTTCCAAAGTGTTAGGGGACTGGTTCAAAGTGGGCAAACTAATTGGCCTCCAAAAAGCAACAGAGATGATGCAGGTGGAAGAACCTTCATCAATGATAGTTCTGTGAATGGTTTTCTCATTAATGATGACCTGAATGAGAAAGGCAATCTGATGAGGAAGACACGGAACATCGTTTTCTAGATCAAGACATATAAGACTGGAATCAATAGGATCAATATCCCCAATATCCGACAATAATTATTTTCGTTGAGACGGACAATTTTGAAGTACCTTGAGGGCACACATGGCCAATGGAACCTGAGCAAAATCCTCAACAATATTATAGTGCTGAGTGGCGCGAGCATTGGGATTGTACGAGGACATTTGTAGCACGCCTAGAGAAGGTGGTCAAATAATGGAATTAGGGTTAGGTAGCTCAATATGAAGAGGAATAGAACTTGTCAAGGAAGAAGAAGAAGGGGCACCTTATTTTTCTTTCCCTGCTGTCGGGGGAGTTTGATAATATTTTGATCTATTAACCACATGAATGGGTGTACTCATCATCAACACTTGCGAACTTGAGGAAGCAGATGATTGAGGTTAGTCTACCATTTGGGTCTATTGGGATGGAAATTCCTCTTTTAGGACAGCTGGGGTCCCTTTGAGGAAACGACTAACTTCGATTTTCTTGGGACAATTCTTAGTATACTAATCCTCCTCACAGATGAGGCACAGATGCTTAGGCTTCCATCAGGAAGCAACACTAGTGGATGACTTAGGAGGACCCTGTTTTGGGGCATCAACTTTAGCTTTTCCTTTTTCTTTCTTCTTACCTTTCGAGGATTTGTCTGTTGTGGTAGACTGAATAGCGTGGACCTATAAGGTTTTACCAGGGCTAGCTGAATTCTAAGAGGGACTATTGGAAGTAGATCTTGAAGCTGACTTATGTTCGGAAGAAGATTTTGGAGGGGCTTGGGATACTGAACCAATTACTCCATCAACAGTAGGTGTAGCCTATGACTTTGATGTCATTGGATCATATGAGGGCCTCAGAGCATCCAGTAATAACTCATAAAAAGTGCCAGACTGGTAGTAAATGATATCTATGTACTGGGCATGAGCAATGGCTTGCTCCTCCTTAATGCACCCACCCATAGCAATATCATGAGCAATTGGAGCAATGAATGATTTGGTAAACCATTTGGTTAGTAACTTATCAAAAATATTGAATTTGATCAGGCAAATCCTACGTCTCCATTCATGGATGTGATTGGAGATGTGGGTCATAGTATTTTTCTTAAGTGATGTAAGAAAATCGGTGTCAGTTTCATAGCAAACTGGCAATTAGAAATGCGTGAGGAAAGCCATGGCTAAAGAGTTGAAGTCATAATACAGACTTTGAGGAAGGTCCATGTACCACTTGGCTGCAACACCTGTGAGAGTTCGTTGGAAAAGACAGAGACAAATAGAATTGTCAACGTAAGAATTCTAAGAGAAACAAAGGTGATATGTCATCACATGGGCTTGAGGATCTTCTTTTGCTTTCCCATCAAACTTTGGACAATTTCTTAGGATCTTGGATGGGACCAGAGGCCAGTAGGGAGAATGAAGAATTGGATCATTCGTGAGTGAAGACACATTTGGCAACTCTAGTGTAGCCAAGAATGGCAATTGAGTATTGAAAGGCATTGGAGGTCAACAAGTGGGTCCAACTGGAGGAGCCCATCCTTTCTAGTAAGGGTTTTGTCCCCATAGTGGAAGGCTTTATCCATAGGGAATTTGATTTTTCCCCCACATAGGTTACCCTTTTGGTAGGGAGTATTTTGACATTGAAAGCCTTGAAATTGTCTAGCCATAGGTTGTTGATATGCAACATACAGGTTAAAAGGAAGGTAAATTCTAAGTGCGGACACAAACAATTCATGTAGCCCGAGAGAGTGGGTCTAGTCACAAACAGACAATCTATGGAAGATTTCCTTAGGATAGAATCAATTAAGAGGGCCTACCTTCTTAGAACTCTATTTTGCTTGGTGATGATCCTACTTCCTCGCTCCATCTATCTTTCGTTTCCTTCCTTCGCACACCTGAAACAAGAAAACAACAACAAAAAACAAACATAATGGCACACAATATTGTATTCAATGTACTTAACAGATCAAGAAACATCAAGCCATAAATATGCGAGATGACATTTCATGTAGGAAATCAATTGATAGTTTCATCTATATTAGTTGAAGAAGAGACTACAACCAATGTCTTGATGTTGATGTTCTCCTCCGACATATCCAGGTTCCCACACTTCTGCTAGCACCTCATGGAAAACCTCAACAATGGTATTCTCAAGGCTCTTCCCTCTAGTCTTCACACTAAACCAAACTCACAATTCTCCCTTAAACACAAACTAAAAAGCTACAAACTATGGGTAGCTTGCTGACTAATCCAAAATCAGAACCTCAACAGAACAAAATGAGCACTAAAAGATAACACTAGCTTGTGCTTGGGAAAAAGAGAGGTTTTTATAGCTAGGATGGAGGGGATATGGTTCCTCTTCTCATGGGAGAAGGCCTTATCTCTTGGATTAGTTCCATCCTAATAGGGCAAAGGAACCTAAACTGATATCTTTGACTCCATCCGACCTAACCATTTACCAGACTTCCGTTACAAAGCTTCTAGAGATGGAATCTGTTAGAGTTATTCTTTTTAGCCTTCCTCCAGTTATCAAACATGCTCTTACAAAGTGATTTTAGGGTGTCAAGGACAAATTTTGTCATTTCAGTGAGTCTTCAAGTAAAATTTGGTCACTGGGTATTAGGTCTAGGATTTGTTTTCAATCCTTCCAAAGTCTTCCAAGTATTGGTCCATGTCACCATTCGGCTAAGTGTACCATCATTAAAAGAGTTGTCATCATTAGTTCCTATTCCAATGGGTCATTTTACACCTTGTTTGTGCCTCAATTGTACTTGGGTAAGGCCCATTTCCCTCTCCTAGGGTTTTGAAGGTAATTTTTCTTGGATGGTCAAATCATCAATAAAACTTGTATCCTGATGCTCATACACCTTCCCCTATCCTTAATATACCTTATTAAATGCTTCCCATAACACATATCACTCAAATTCATCATTTTCCCACAAACCCTAGTTTACTGTTACAATTTGACAATTTTCTAGGTTAGGCCCATGTATTTCCCTTTTGGACCCCTTCCCCTCACTCAATATTTTAAATTCCACTTTCCCCTACTTCCTAACATGCCTCCCTACTTCCCAAAAATTTCTCAATAATTTAGAAGCCCCTCATCCCCTTCATTTCCCTTCATTTCTACAAATCCCCTGTTCCACATATCGGGATAGGTATTCTTCAAACTATGTTTCTAAGTAAGAAAATATGAATTTGAAAAACATGGGAGAGGTTTTTGTCCTTCATTGACCCAAGAAGAAAAACCTCTTTCAGTTTTTACACAGGTTTCATGGTTTGTGAGAAATGTTGAAAACATCATTGGCCTCAGGAGGATTGATGCACTTGTGGAGTGACCTTGGGAAATCAAGATTTCACTTAGCTAGGATGTTCAAATTACTTTCTTGATGATTTAAATGATATCTAGATAGAGATATCTTTCCAATGAAATATCATGAGCACAATTTGGAGTTGAGGAAGACCTTCAAAAGTTTACTTCAACAACACTTTGCATTTAGGAAACCTCATTCTACACATTTTGACCAGTCTTGGAGATTTGACTTTTGACAGGGAAAATGAACTCAGAATTGAAAAAATTCAAGATTTCCTAGAAACTAGACTCAACGAGCTCCATCAAGCTATAACATGCCTATTTTTGACATCGGGAAGGCAGTCAAAACTCACCTTGAAGTTTGCACTATACATAGGAATAGTGGCGCTACGCATTGGGAGGCTGGCGCTGCGCATCAGAGCCAAACTTCCTTCAGAAAAATAAAATGGAATTGTGCACCAGGGAGGCATTTTGCATTAGGTTGGTGGCACTGCGAATTGGTTTGTGAAGCTTCCAAACCTCTAAAAATCATCTTCAATCACTGCAATTGCCTCATGTCACCTCCTATCAAGTAAGTAGAGCCTCTTTTCAGTTGAAACTAGGGTTTACATGAATTTTTGGTGGTTTATACCTCTCTAAAAACTAAAACCCAATTTGTCTCTAAAATTACCTCATACATTTCATACCACAGTTGTTTATCATTCTCCTTCTAAAACCCTATGCCCTAAATCCATTTGCCCAAAACCTATCTCCTAATCCCTTCACCAAGCTCTAAACCCCCTCACATCAAACCCTAGTTCCTTATAAGCCTCACTTACCCTCTCATTTCATCTCACCATTGTTTTCCTTCTTATAAAATCTCTTCATACTCATTTTTTCCTCACATAACTGTCCATCATTCATTAAATCATCGCAAAGAGACAAAAATGGAGTGAGACAATGAGTTTGAATATGAGGAAGACACCCTAAGTGATAACTCTAGAGAGAGGAATTTTCTGTCATCAAAAATATTATTTTGCATCAACTTACTCAGTTGGGAATGCCATGGGAAAATTTCATTTCCCATGAGAAGTTCAAGGGGCCTCAAATATTTTCATCAGATCCCCAAGAAGAAGGTGAGCCTTCAGGATGACAAAAGGTACCTGAAACTAAAATAGAGAATGTTCTTGTATTTGTCACTGATGAGAGAGGCACTAGGATGATCTCTGCAGTGGCCAAGTGAGTAATATCTCCACAAGAAGTGGGAGGGGTATCGCCTTCATCTTCAGAAAAGCAGGTACATGGGTAGCAAGGCAAGGGTAAAGGAAAGGTCATTGATGAGGAGCTCCATGATGATGTTGAGAGGGAATTCTCGCTTGAGGAGCATGTTGATGATGTGCCACCTCATCACACTCAGGTAATTCATCTTGACATCCCATCCTTAGCTCAAAACATGCTTTTGAAAGAGAAAGAGGATCATATTCATATGTTGAATTATAAAGTGGCCAAAGCTATATATATAATCAACTATCTAGAGCAAGAAAACAAATAGTTGGAGGATAAACAAACCCAAATGGAGTTAGAGATGCTAAAAATTCAAAGGAAAAGTAGTAAAGGGCATCTGGTTCTCTTGACTCTAGTTGAACAAGAGGTGGTAAATGATAGAGAGATATGGCTTGAAAGGGTAAATATCCACCTTGAGGATCTTCTAAAGAAAGCCAACATAGACAAAAAAGATGCTTAGGCATATGGCCTACCATTACTTGACCCAAAATACGATAGGTAACATGAGAATTAAGCACCTTAAGGCAAGATTAAGGAGGGACTTAAGAAGAAAAAAGAGGGGTGAAAAATTTGAGATATTGGCTGATGATACACTTGCCCAACAAAGTAACCCATGAAGTACATTTGAGCCAAAACTGGGCAGATTCTGGAAAAATTTTGTAAATTTTGATTTTTGGAAATTGGAAAAACAGGAAATCCTTGGCACTGCATATTGGATTGGTGCATCCTTTGAAGGAATGGCTTATAGTTTTGGATTCAACATCAAGATAGCAGCAAAACGAGAAAGTTTCATCAATTTTCGAGGAGATCTTGGCCACCAAAAGGGCAAAAAACATCCAAAAATGCCCTCTCTGCCACTTTTTGGACGCACAGGAAGCAGTCTTGGGAGAATTGATTTTTTGAAGGGGCGAAGCAACTCCAAATCAGGAAATTCAAGATGTTCCATAAACTAGATAGGTATATCTTTCCAACAAGCTATCTTGGGCCTGAGTTGGATGAGTGGAAGGCCTCCAAAAGCTTCCCTAAAGCGGCGCCGCACATCGGGCTCAAGGCATTGCGCATCAAGCAATTTTTTGTCAATTTTGCCTAAAAGTCAAAGTTCGCCTAGTTTCTTCAGCAGTTGACTTCTTATTCTTCTTTTCTTGGTAAAGTTTGCATGGTAAATGATGTAAATATTGATGGAAGACATTTGATAGGGTAGATACATCAAGTTCCAAGTGGTTTTGTGTTGTAATGAATTGGTTCCCTAAGTTTTAGAGGCAAGCTGTTCCACTGCCTACATTTGTGTTCCTAGTTTAGATATGGTTGAAACCACCCCTTTTCTCATGGATTCGACCCTGATAGCTAGAATGAGTAGTTTCCTTGCATATACTATGTAATTTCTTAGTCATTTGTAAAGGTTGGACTCTTTTGGAAGTGGTGCACTCATTGAACATTTGTATCATCAGTTTGGTAAGAATAAAACCAGGTTTCACAACTATTTTTGTGGGATTCTTGTGACAGTGAGTTTAATTATTGTTTCTTCTTTGTGATGAGCTTTTTTTGTGTTTTATATGTATCCAAATCCATATTTCTCTTCTAAAACTAACTGAATCAAAGTGAATGGACAAAATACATTGTTGTGCTTTGTCTTGGGAATGCATTTGGTTTTCAATGTTTTCAACTGTTTGAAGAGGATTCATAGTTTCTTTATGCCCTCCTCAACTCCTCAACTGCCTTAATCTACCATCTTAATCCATTTCTAGTACATAAACCCTTGTCTACCTCGCCCCACAAAACATGACTATATCCCTGAGTTGATTTCCTGGACCCAATCTGACTTCTCCAATTTATCCAACAACCAAAATCAAACCAGAAACCTTGAGCTACTATACCTAGCCTAAAATCTACATTAAATTTAGCCATCTCAAGCCCTAATTTCCAATATCCTAATTTATATTGACAAGGAGAGAGCCCTCTCTTGACTTGGTAGGGCTAGATAGCAGGTTAAGCGTGGTTTGATGTTACCCTAGGCTTGCCTTCCTTCAGCCTAAGGTAAATCTAAGCCCTAACAGAAGCTTCGGCTACATATTTAAAAAAAATTCCAAAAGAGGATCGACACAACTGAGAAAGGGCCTAATCAATCCGATTGATGCTAGGGACAGTTGTAAACCATGCATATTGGCACAAGGAGGACATGGGTCATTAGCGCTAGTCTTGTAAACTAGGATAAACAGAATATTTTTGGGAAATGATGCAAAAGGGGATTGTTCTGCTCATGAAGAGGGACACAATGGGAGTTTCTTCATGATAGGAAATCATGTTGGGAACACTATATAAGTCTTCCAATATCATGGAGGGGGAGTACAGGGAGAATGACAAAATGTTGTGTAACAAATGCCCCCTAAAGTATGAATGTCGAACTAGAGTGAGGAGTGAAATTCTTTACAGGTGCATCTAGGGAACTAGAGTCCATCATCAGAGAACCTGCAAGTAAGGATAGATACATATACATCAATGAAAATTTCTTAACAATACATGAATCGTGGTATGGATTCCGGCATCTAGAGAATGATCATGTAAAAGGATCCAAGGCATGGGCACAACCATCTAGCAGAAAGGATCATAATGAGACCAAGGTATGGTCGTAGCCATCCAATAATGAGAAGGATCACATATAACAACTCATTGTATGGTTGCAACCATCCATCTAAAAGAGACATGTATATCAACATGATCATGTCACATCGCCTCGCAACCTGGACTTAATGTAATATTAGCCAAGGGTCTTGTGTTCCAAATCACCTTATCAAAATACAAATTCTAACATGCAAATGAATGTGTTAAAGTCAAACATGTTAGGAATTTGCTTGATTACCGGGCAATGATATGAATCATTAACAAGCGCGAGATAAACCGCCAATAATGACAATGGCTCTCAACGTACTGACAGAACACTTCATGGAATGCGAATAAAGGAATTGATGTCGAACACCCATGAAATCACCCAATCGAAAGCCAATGATGTGAACTTATCATCGATTGCGAGGAAATTTCCATTAGGGCATGCAAGCTCTAAGGTACTGGAAGGGAGTCTCTAGGCCAGCTTCATGGATAATGAGCTGAAGTCGACAAGAAGCAACCATGATGTTGGAGGGCCATGATGTATCCCACATCATTGACATGAGATAAAGGGATGTAAATCATTTCAGATGATACAGAGGATCAAGAGTAGGTGTAATTGCAGAGGGAATAACTCTTGAACATATTGGCGACACGATTCCAGAGTTTGGCAGCTTTGGGATCCATAGGATCGATGGTCATGATGACATGGCAGTGATGAAATGGAAGGAAAAAAATAAGTGGCCCATCCTAGGAAGGTCAATGATGACAAGGAGGATATCCCAACCCAACACAAAACAGATAGTTTCATGTTCAAGAATGAGTTGCTGACGTGACTGATTGAATTTCCAAATTTCCCCCCACCATTTATGGAAGGTACCCCAATTATTTTTTATCGTAAGCTTGAAGGGGATATCATATGCTTGCACTGTAAGTTCATCTTTTGGATGAATCTGACCTAGTAAATTTAATGAGCCCTAGGAAGGAGAACCTCATGTTCATCATGGTGACAAACCTGATGTCGTTTAATGTTTTAACGAATTCGACAAAGGTGTAACTTGGTATCTTTTTCATGTTTAGAGAGTTTGAAAAAGACATGGAAAAGAAGACTCTGCATGGTTCCTTTTCGTACATTTGTGTCTCTCGAGCCCAAAAAGGTATAAAACAATACTTGAGAGAACTGATTGACCATTTCAGTCAAGGAGTACCTTTTTCGTAAATAGTTTATCCCAACTCAAAAAAGGGGTAAACGTATACTGGGTAAGTGACATTTTTCATCTCTTAACGAACTCAAAATGAAAAGAGCCCAACAATATTTTTGTGTTTAAAAGGTTGGAAAAGAGCTGAAAGTAGATCTCCCATTTTATTCTCTTTTACGAGTCAGAAGGGAAATATACTCGGTGATCTTTTCATATTTTACAAGTCAGAAAAGTGCTTAAAGATGATTCATCCTAGAGGAACGAGTGGTATAAAGGGTAGCAACTGATTCTGCCAATGGTGGAACTACTCAAAACATGTAATGGTCAAGAGGTTGGCTAATATAACCACTCATTGTTGCAATTCCTTAGGAAAGGAGAAAACAACCAAGTGAAAGCATATGATTGGCAGAAATTAGCTCATTCAAATGGAAATCAGGAGATCTAAATCAGACATAGGTTCATTTTTACACAAGCTTGAACCATGGTGAACTCTGCTTGAATTCAGTTTCATGTTTACATAATCTTGAAACAAAAAACTATGCTTGAGTTAAGTTTGCATGCCCCCAGCATAATGACTCGATTCGAGGCACATGCCCCCCAAGCTTCATTTCAATCAACTAGGTGGATGGAATGAAGGTTCACTTTCGATATCTTGGAAAGACTCGACTGGGATTTTATGAGATCTTAATCAAAGACTTGATTAGGAAAATGGAGTTGTTTCATTTTTCAACAAGCTTGACACAAGATAAGGAACTATGTTCGCACTGCTTGATTCATTTTTGAACGAGGTTAATACAAGACCAGGAACTATGTTCGCACTCCTTGATTCATTTTTGAAGAAGGTTGACACAAGACCAGGAACTATCCTCACAACTCCTTGTTTCATTTTTTAAGGAGGTTGACACAAGACCAAGAACTATCCTCAAGGCTCCTGTTCATGAACCATATGAGAACATGGCTCCGAAGAGGTCTTCACTAGAAGGAAGAACCATGCTCTGGGAGGAATACATGTCATTTGGTACCAAAGATAGATCGAGTTCCAATGCCCTGAGTACATAATGTACAATACCATCTGTGTAATCATCAGCAGATGTGGAGATGGAATGAGTAGCCACATAAGTGACCTATGGTGTGGAAGGTGCTACGTTCAAACAAGAGCCGATAGGGGACGATGGTTGCAAAGGAGGTGCTTGGTGACCAATGAACGACAATTGATCAATAGTCACAATTCTCCCTACGTGTGGAAAACAAACCACATGGAAGAATGAAGAAACAAGAACTCCCATGACATAAACATGGTCGTGTCTAAGGAGAAGATTAAAATCTAAAGGACCTTGGACTACCATCATTTCTATATAGATGATCTTCCCTTCCAAAGTAATAGGGGACATCAGAAGGACCCCTAGGGTCTGACTTGTTCCTCTGTTGAAAGTGAACATATTCTGGGTGATAGGAACAAGCTATGGGGAGTGTTACACAAAAATATTGTCACCTTGATTATTTGCAGTCAGTATGGGTCTATCACCACCTATACCAGCCTCCTAAGCAAGTCTCAGACCTCGGCTCTTCAAAATAAGCTTTGGAAATGAGAGAAAGACATCAAAAAACAATGTAACTCTGGTTCTGCACCTTCTCTCACTTTTGCCTGCGGGCCCGCACCCTTTGTTCAGAGTACCTGTGTACTTATACGCTCTGTATGTAAAGGGGAGGGTGCGTACCCATGTGAAAGTCAAAAGGTGCAATTTTTATCTTAAAAAACTCACTTTGGGTTAATTCTAGATGATTCTAGAAGGAATTTTGACATGGATTGTTTGTTCCAAAGTGGTTCATGCATCCCAAAAGAGAAGGAGCTAATCCCTTGTTAGGAGGAGCTATCCCTTTGAAGGAGGACCTAGTAACTGCCCTCCATTGCACTATAAATTGAGGCATTGGGTTAGTGGCTAGGGAGGTTAGAAGCTGAACATTTTTTAGGGGAAATGCTGGTGAAATCAAGACTTCCTATTTGATCTTAAGAGGAGAGATCACATACCTTTTTGGCTTCATTGGGGAGTGATTGAAGCTTGTCAAAGTAGAGGAGACTTCTTGTTGAACCTTGGGAGGAGCTTGTACAACGTCAAGGCAAAGGTTGTAAAGTTCTTCTTCTTTTGAATTAATACAATCAAACTCATTTTTCTCAACAATTATCTTAGGTTATTTGTTTCATGGACTCCTTGACATTCATGTTAAATATGTTTTATGATATTGGTTCTCCAGGTGCTGTTTAATTGTTTGTCTTGTTTTTGTTTGCAGGTTCCTAACAAAGGAACTCATTTGGATCAAAGGAGCGGAAGCATCCCCAAGCTTGCGTTGGACATAAGGTAGGCCTTAAACACACTTGTTTTCCATTATTTATGAAAGCACATTTAGAGAAAGATAGTGTCTGGTTGGTTTTCTTGTCATTAGGTCTTCTTTAGATTCTAGGAAGGTCTATCTTGTCTGCAAGATCGACTCATTCCGTGTGACAGGGAGTCCAAATCTTTCCATGTAGTAGAAGACATGATGTTAATAGACAAGCATTCATATAATCTAGTGCCATGTACTACCATATTATAGGCTTGTACTGTGATCTGGAAAGGCACATAAGATGGGAGGCAGAAAGGAGTCAATTGAATCAAATCAAAAGAAATGACAGAACTACTTGTTGGGGGTATCATATGATTGCCCCCATGCTCTGCAGGAGAAGGAGAAGGACTCTCCTGAACAATAGCGATGGGAGGATCATTCTTCGATTGATGAGAATTTGAGGAGATGAAATGAACATGAGAAATATGATCACTACTCTCGTTGGTAATAGAGTGAAACATTCATGGCAGGACCAAGTCGACAATCATTTCGACTAATGCTTGATTGGGAACATACACAATAGATTCATGCTCAAGAAGAGTTGGATGGGCAAGAGACGAATCCAAGTTAATCGCTTTACCAACCAGGAGAGGGTTAGAAGAAAGCCTCTAATAACCAATAGGAAGTTGGGGTTGAGGAGCTGTAAGTTTTTCCAAAACTTTAGAAGATTTATCCATAGGAGGACAAAGGTGAAGAAGGTGCCTCCCTTCAAATAACCTACAGGGGAATCTAATCTTTATGTTCTTCCTACCATCATTAGTTGAAGGTGTAGCATCGACATGATCTCAAGAGGTCAATGGGGATGGTCGATTTAAGTCTTGAGACCATACCTTTAAGACTTTGGGAATGCCAGGATAGTCTCGAAGGATATGGTCATCCTTACATAACTTGCAAGGGAATTTTACCTTCTGCAAAGGATCGGAAGGTTTGTCGATGGGAAGTGCATTGGGAGTAATAGTTGCATGGTTGTCCTATTACTTACCTAACTTCTTCTTCTTCTTAGGCTCTTCGTTATTGGATTTCAAACTTTCACCAGGCGAAGTAGAAAAGCAAGGTGAAGAAATAGAGGAAGAAGGTGAGAGGTCAACCTTAGGATCATCATGATGTGATTCAAAAGGCTAGACAGGAGTTGGGACACTCAGGACCATCGAGGTTGAAAATAACCAGATAGGTAAATGAATGGTTAATCTAGTAAGGGACAATGTTTCCATATAAGGAGCACCAGCATTTCAAAAAGAAGGAAAAGGACCAAGATTCCCATCTAAAGGGAACCCTTCACTGGTAGACTTTGGGAATGTTTCCATTGGAATCAACTTTTAAAGAAACACAAACGAAAATAAATTTAACCAGGAATATTTCGTGGGCAATTAATTTTAAGACACTGAAACAAATCTTTGCCTTTTCATATTTTAAGAGTCGAGAAAAGGATGAAAGGTGACTCTAGTCGCTTTCAGAATTAACGAGCTCAAAAGGACAGGTGCTCGATGATCTTTTCAAATTTAAAGGGTCAGTAAAGATAAAAAAAGACTACTCAGGGTACTCTAGGCATAAAGGATTACCAGATAACTATGAACTATAGAATACCTCCTGGTGAACTGAGAAGTATGGGAAGGCAACCTCCCTGAATGTTGTTCTTGGTGTATCATGTTTACAAGGAGAAATATTCAGCTTCCTATGGATAAAGTATTGCAACCTAGTGGGGTCTCCCTTTATATATTCAAAGGTACAAGGAGCACAAGTATGTACTAGCATTGTCTAGTGTTGAAGTGAATGACATCTGCTAGGTTTTAAGATGTCGGAACACGTCCCTAGCCTAGACCACTAAATGTGAGCATTAAGTTTCAATGTTGCATTAGGTTAATTCAATAAATTTTAACGGTTGATATGGAATTAGGTTTCAATTACAAGGCCCTACCACTGTCATCTATCAAAACTCCTACATGCAGCTATATGAGAAAATAGATCTTTGTCTTCAATGAAATTTAACACTAATTGAGAGATAGGGAACACAAAATCAATGCAACAATCAGAGAATGGAATATTTCTCTAATAAATCTCCTAAATGCATTGAATCTTCCTATAAGAAAAAAATAAGTTTTATTTCATTTACAATGCTTACGATGACGCAATTCTAGCTTCTCAATGACGGTACTAATGCAATCTGTTCGCTTAAGTAAACTAGAATGATGTTCTTCTTTTCCTAAAATGAAAAATGAATCTTCCACATAAAGCACTTGAATGAAATTTTTCACAATTCCGAACAACAAGCATCAATCAAATCCAAAGCATAATAACTAAAACCAAAAGCAACTTCTTACCTGAATAACACAAACCAAACACACAAATGCTTCAATCGACAAACCAAGCAATGTAATCTATGCTTGGAAAGAGAAAAGAGACACTTGAAATAAGAGAACAAATGAGACTCTTTCACTCATTAAATTGAAAATGAAGCAATAAAAGATGCATTAAATGAAACAACAAATCAGAAACTTGACATAATGACTAAACAAAGAAGTTAATGGTAAATGACCTAGATGCCCTAGGGTCATATACACCATCCAAAAAACTCAAAAAACCAAGCAGTGAAACTTCAAGCCAATCAATCAATCAAAACCAGCAAGTAAAGCATCCTAATCACTTCTGGGTGGAAGAAGAGAGTCTGAGGGTCAAGACACACTGGCACTGGAATGGGAGAAATTCTAATTTTTCCTTAACTTAGAGGTCGGCATGACTTCCTAACTGACAACAAGCACTGATCAACATGACTGGCCAGACTACAACTAGCATTGATCGGCTGATTGAGGGATTCAAAGAAAAAATAAAAAAGAAATTCACATAGGGCCAGACTTAACACATCAGAGGTTGAGCTAAACCAAACAAGCACACAAACCAAGCTAATGAAGCCTTCCAATCAGGGAGAACACTAGCAAAACAGGTTGAGAGACAGAAATTAGAAGGGAAATACACATTGACTATGATCTAGGGTAAACCCTAATCTTCACCTATAGGAATCAACGTGACTACATAAATGACAACATGCACCAAAAGGGGGTTGACGTGACTATTTTTGAGAAACTCACAATTTTCCACGTGACTGTGAGAAAAATAAATGTGCTGACTAAGGATTCAAGGAAAAAATAAATTTTTTCAAAGGCTAAGACCAGACTTGCCACTGCAAATTTTAGGCTAAGAGTAGTAAACCAAGAAAAGCAGAGAACACTAGAGGGAAATGGTCATACTAGAAAAGTTCACACAAAACCATAAAATGACAATAAATTGTTAGAAAAATATATATTATAGAGCAATGGAACACATAAAATATTGGAGAAATATAAACATAGAAAATGCATAAAACAAGAGAGACATAGATATACATGGTTCACCCAGTTTGGGCTATGTCCATAGAGAAATAGCCAGTCCTTCCTTTTATATTATCTAACAAATTGAAGATATACAACCTATAATAGATCTATTGTAATTCCCTCTTCGCCCTCAATCTCCTCTCTCTTCCTCACTCAAAATACAAATATAAATAGACGCAATATAATTCCATCATATATAGTAAGGGGCTGCCTTCTAGGGAAAAAAAACCCTAAATTAAACATAACTTCTATCGTTAGATCTCTGCCTAATGAACAACCCAAATTGACTACAAAATTACAACATTTTACAAGGAAATTTTACATCTATTTTTAGCTTCAGGGGTGCCGCCCCCCCTGGACCCCCCTTCCAGCTTATATTTTATGGGCGGATTTTCCAGCCCATTACGAATTCGGGCCTAATGCGGCGATACCGTTGAATACAAAAGATAATTAGGCTCCACACCCAACATCAATCAAACTGAAGGATTGTTTCTGCAGTAGAGTCACCAATTTGTGATGCAGGTAAATTCTAAGTGTGGACACAAATAATTCCTCTAGCCCAAGAGAGTGGGTCTAGTCACAAATAGACAATATATGGAAGATTTCCTTAGGCTAGAATCAATTAAGAGGGCCTACCTCTTAGAATGCTATTCCGCTTGGTGATTTTTCTTCCTCGCTCCAGCTATATTTCGTTTCCTTCCTTCGCAAACCTGAAACAAGCAAAAAACAAAAAACAACAATATAATGAAATACCATATTGTATTTAGCCTACTTAACTCGTCAAGAAACATTAATCCATAAATATGTGAGATGAAATTTCATGTAGGAAATCAATCGATAGTTTCATCTATATTAGTTCAAGAAGAGATTACAGCTAATGTCTTGACATTGTTGTTCTCCTTTGACATATCCGGCTTCCCACACTTTTGCTAGCACCTCATGGACAGCCTCAACAATGGTAGTCTGAAGGCTCTTCCCTCTAGTCTTCACACCAAACCAAACTCACAATTCTCTCTTAAACACAAACTAGAAAGCTACAAACTATCGATAGCTTGTTGACTACTCCAAAATCAAAACCTCATCAAGAATTTAATTAGGACTAAAGGTTAACACTAGCTTGTGCTTGGGAAAAAGAGGGGTTTATATAGCTGGGATGGAGGGGAGATGGTTCCTCTTCTCATGGGAGAAGGCCTTATCTCTTGGATTAGTTCCATCCTAATAGGGGAAAGGAACCCAAACTGATCTCTTCAACTCCATCCAGGCTAACTATCTACCAGACTTATGTTACGAAGCTTTTAGAGCTGGAAGCTTCGGCTCCATATTTAAAAAACATTCCAAAAGAGGATCGGTGCGACTAAGAAAGGGCCCAATTGATCCGATCGATGCTACAGATAGTTGTAAACCCTATATATCGGCACGAGGAGGACATGGGTCATTAGTGCCGGTCTTGCAAACTCGGATAAACATAAGATTTTTTGGAAATGATACAAAAGGGGATTGTTCTGCTCATGAAGAGGGACACAATGGGACTTTCTTCATGATAGTAGAGCATTTCAGGAACACTATAGAAGTCTTCCAGGATCATGGAGGGGGAGTGCAGGGGCAGTGACAAAATGCTATGTAATATGCAGTCAGTTTCTCTTCCCAGAAATTACACAAATATCCTAGGAAGTTAACCCAACTCCCATCCAGAAATGCTCATTTTCTCCCAGCAGTTGAGCAACCTCTTGCATGTGTAGTTGGGTTGACCAATTCCACCTGGGACCAAGGAAACTTGATTTTCATGCATGGCTTGATTTTTCGGGAATAGAAAAAGGAAACATGCAAAAGAATACCTTGATTTAGGGAGAAATTTTTAGCAGCTGGATGTTGCATGCAAAGATCATTTTAGAGTCTTTAAATTCCTCCAAATGTCGTTATTTGTGGCATGGGCATCATGTGCCCAAACTTATTAATTCGATGCATCAACGCTCATTCTTTCACATTGATCTTGGAGCTCTGATGTCCCACAACACATCTAGGACTCTTCGACATATTCAGCTCAGTTATTCACAGGCAAGTGGTCTCAACTTGTCTTTTTCAGCATTTTTGCCACACTTTGTGTTTTCACTTGTGTGAGTGCTATTTTCTTGATTTCCTTGAATGCTTGTTGTTATTTACATGCATAATAGATTTTACTAGCATTGTTTCAATTTTTGTTGCTATCTCACTACTGTTGCATGCATGAAAATATTTTGCACAAATGGTCGCCAAATCAGCAACTCACTCCACCCACATGAATGTTGTTATGCTTTCTAAATCTTTCATTGAATTTTTTCATTCATGATAAACCACTTATTCTTTCACTTAGTATCACCATGCATTCACTATCATATTTTCTTTAAGTTTCCTGTCGATGAGTCTGGCCCTCGTTGGACTCTCCCTCACCAAGACAACATTACGCAATCCGGAGAAGGGAGGCTCTGTCTTACTCTCCATAAATGTGCATTTTTGCCCAGTAACTATCCTTTAGGCTTAGTTTGCATAATTCTGAGGGACAGTGACTGCTGGCCTAGAAAATTATGACTGCAATCACTGAACCTACAGTCATTGCAAGTTGAAATTGTGCATTGTGAAATTCCAACAGTCACCAGTCAACCTAGATTGCAATATCGCATAATTCTAGTAGCCAGTCAACCTCCCCAGATATCCCAGACTACGTTTTGTAGAATTTTGGTAGCCAGTCTCCCAACCTCCCATAAGAAATTGTGAAATCGTTGCCTATCATTCCCAAGGTATATGTTATGTCATTTCCAAAATTTGTTTTGGTTTTCACAGACAGATTTCTTGCCATGAATTTCACCTTGTCTCCAAATCTTTCAGGTGTTCATCTGCCTCTTAGTAGTATAGGATCAATAGCCTCTAAGAGAGCAGGATCAAAGGACACTGACAAAAGTGCAACTGGAGCAGCACTTGAGTGAGTGTCCTCTAGTCTATTGATCTATGAAGATACCAAGTTGTTTCTAGATAAGGACATCAAGATGAAATGGAAAGAGGTAAAAGATGCATTTGCAGGAAGATTTGGGGAATAGCTTGATGACCGCTAGGTATACGTGAACATTCATAAGTCCATCTTATACAGGATTGGATGCAGATACTCCGTGTTCACATGTGCAAACATTATACACTGGGTCATCTCGCATATTGATCCCCAGACAATGACCTTGAGCAGTGTCAACGGGATGAATATTAAAAACTTCTAGGTATATGATTATGATGAGATGTATCATATGTCAGAGCCCATGAAAATCATGGAGACTCCCTTTAGCCTTCCCAGCAGCAGTGCCAACTCTAGAGAAATTTTGAAGAACTAGGTAAAGGAGCCAACCAGATTTAGGATAACACCCAACCAGATCTACAAGACAAAGGTATTGTGGAAGGCGTATCAATACTTAATCATATTTTCATGTTGACTATATGGCTAAGAAAGTACATAAACCTTCCCACAGATTTGGGTGATCATGCTGGACCAACAGGCCATATAAGGAAAACAATGTAACTGGTCCAGCATGTTGGCTCATCAGTGAAAGGAATAGGTAATGAAGGATCAACAGTTGCCTGAAGGTATGCAAGTAGAGATATAGATGTCCACCTACATCTTATATGCAAATTGCGCGTAACAAGAGTTCCCGAGTTTGAAGTGGGCATGGTCACCGATAGAGATTTTTGTAAACACTTATTGTAAGTTGTTTTCCGAATGCGGCTTCAGAGGAGTTATCACATGATTGTCCGATCATTTTCTCACCCCAATTTACAACATGATATTCGAACATGATTCGCCTTGCATGTCGAAGGCAACAATGGAGGCATTGATAGAAATTCCTAATTGGTATGCCTTACCATCTAGCACTTTCATACGAATGTACAACATGGAGAAGCCTCTGCATGTTCTACCAAAGTTTTGGTTGGATGTGCTCATCATGCAAGAAGTAGCATATCACATCTGAGTAGGATTGATAGCTATACTACACCAAAAGAAGAAGGCACCTTGGCCCAATCTTCCATTGCGTATTGGGTTGTACGAGATCCAGAGCTTCAAGCATGAAAATGTCGAAGCAAAACTGATGAAGAAGTACCCATTTGACATCCAAAGTTACAATTTATATGACCCACATTGTCTTGTGAAAGATCACTGCACGAGAGTATAGTTCAATTTGATCCATGGGGCATTTCATTTGGTGGAGAAGGACCCATGGAGATATTTCTGTAGTTTCTCCAGACCCAATGAACATGTCGGCTTTATTGTGGAGTGGTTAGCAAAGCAACATGAAGCAGCATCCCGGAGACATCCAGAGACAATAGCAGTTGCAGAGGTAAGCATATCAGTGTGCGACAAGGGAAAGAGGAAGATTGTAGATCGCATGAAGGAAGGGAAAAGATGCAACTTCTGAGTAGATCCACTTGAGGAGAAAGAAGCTATGGCTATAAAGGTGAAGAGGCAACAACGCGACAAGCGAATCACACAAAGCAAGAGCGAGAAGAGAACAATTTTTAGGTCCCTATAATACTAGTGGTTCCCCCATTACTATTGTCATTGTATCCCTTATTGTTATTGTTGTGCCCCTAAATTGTTACTATTTTGCCCCATAGAATCCCTCTATTGTTATTTTTGTGCCCTTATATTATTATTGTTAGGTTGACTTGGTTATATTGTGACCCTTTAGTGTTATACAGGAATAGTGTCCACTCGTATGTTGCTATTCCCACTAAGATGGGTGGCTATCTTAGAAACAAACAATCAAAGTCTACTATTGATTCCTTTTATGAATATAGATGAGAGGAGAACCAAGACGGCCAACCTGAGTCTTACACTCAATTTCGTCTCCTTCTTAATAGAGTTTTTCCACTTCTTCTTTATCTGCTCAGCTTCAAAAGGACCTGTAGAATCATAGCAACATACTACTATGCAAGAAACAAGGATCTAAATTCATAAATGATGCAGGATCGGATGTGCATTAACCATATACAAGTATATATAAACGAGTACAGAAGAATATGGAAGGAAACAAGAATAGCTTTATTCAGATGGAAAGTAGCAAGAAGATTACAACCATGTGCTCTGACCCAGCATCATCCTCCAGCTAAGAAGCCCTTCTTCACATCAAGCAAAGCAAAATCACCCAACACTGTGAATGTACACCAGAATACCAACAAAACTTCTCTATAAGATACAAAATTCCAGCCTCCAGATCTCTGTGATGAGGGATCCATATATAGATTATTACAGAGAGGTGAGTCATCTTTTGGGATCTTGATTAGTGTCTT
>APFE030069816.1:0-10184 GCA_000404065.3 Pinus taeda | reverse complement strand
TGAGCCAAATCACCATTTCACTGCTGAGATAAAACATAGACCCTCGGTCCCTAACAATGTTAAAGATTGGCAAGTGTTTCAAAATGATGCCCAGATTAACAATTTCCTCACTTTTGAGGGCGAATTTTCGAATACAAACGTTGACATGGATGCCATGAACGATTCCCAACAGCTAACAGAAGAAAACCATCAGGCTGTAATAGCTGCAACAACTAAACAAATTCTTAACCCAACTGTTTTTGACAGTGCAAACATACAAGAGCTGAAACATATGCATTTAGAAGAAACAGCCAAAGCTGAGGCTGAGTTCATTGACCTAAAGGATAACTTTTTGCCTGCTGGACTGACTCCATTAGAAGACATGTTTGATGATAATGATGTTCCCAAGAAACCAAAAATGGAGCCTATAAATGCTGCTATTGAAGAACATAACATAGGAACAACAGACAAGCCCAAAGTGATTAAATTATCCAAAAACCTGCCTCTTGATCAAAAACCAAAATATGTCGATCTGTTCAAAGAATTCCAAGATGTATTTTCTTGGAGTTATGAGGACTTGAAGTCCTATGACACTTAGTAATCAACACACCATCCCTTAAAACCAAATCAAAAACCATTCAAATAGAAACTTAGAAGAATCAACCCCATGCTTCTTCCCCTCATTGAAAAGGAAATAAAAAGAATGTTTGAAGCAGGTATCATTGCACCCATCAGATTCTCTGAATGGGTATCTAATATAGTTCCCACAAGGAAAAAATCAGGAGAGATAAGACTGTGTGTGGACTTGAGAAATTTAAACTAGGTCTCTCTAAAAGACCACTACCCTTTGCCCAAAATGGACCATATCCTACAAAGAGTAGTGGGGTCATCTAGAATTTCTTTACTAGATGGATTTTTAGGTTTTAATCAGATACTTGTTCACCCGGATGACCAGGATAAGACAGCCTTTACCACGCCGTGGGGAACATTTAAGTATGTCAAAATGCCTTTTGGGCTTAAGAACATTGGGGCTACCTTTCAAAGAGCAATGGATATTGCATTCGCCGAGGAGATACATGATTTCCTTGTTGTATACCTTGATGACCTAACCCCTTTCTCCAAATCTGATCAAGAGCACCTCAAACACCTAAGGCAATTTTTTATGACATGCAGGAAATATGGCATTTCCTTGAATCCTAAGAAGTCCCTGTTTGTCCTTGAGGAAGGCAAGCTTCTAGGCCATATCATATCAAAATATGGGATTAGAATTGATCCTGAAATAATTCAAGCTATCCTCCATATCCCATATCCAAGAAACATAAAAGTGCTGCAAGCATTCCTTGGAAAGATCAATTTCCTAAGGAGATTTATCCCAAACCTAGCCGAGCTAATAAGGCTATTGAGAAATATGTTAAAAAAGGATGCCAAGGTAAAATGGTCTCTTGAAACCAAGCAAGATTGTGAGAGTATCAAAACTGCCTTGACTCAAACGCCTGTCCTCACCAGTCCGCAATTCGGCAAAGATTTTATCATTTTGTCTTTTGCATCTGAGCACACCATAGTCGCTATCCTTTTGCAAAAAGATGATCATGGTAATGAAAATCCAATCGCTTTCTTCAGCCAAGCTTTAAGAGATGCACCCTTGAAATATCAGATTATGGAAAAGCAGGCTTATGCCCTGGTTAAGGCCATCAAAGATTTCAGAATTTACATCTTATACTCCCATGTGATTGCCTATGTCCCAAACTTTGTTGTAAAAGATATATTAACTCAAGAGGGACTAGAAGGCAAAATAGGCAAGTGGATTGCCAACATTCTTGAATATGACATTGAGATAAAACCCACCAAGCTGATAAAAGGACAAGATTTGGCCAAACTAATGTCCGAAACAAATTTCCAAGCCTTAGACATTAATCAACTAGACAATGAACCGGAGCTGGCGACTCCACAGATCAATGAAACCTTTTTGCAATCCCCCTGGTATGCTGATATTTGTTTTGTATTGTTAAACCTGTGTGCTCCCCCAAGATTGTCCAGAACCAAGAAAATATTTTTAAGGATGAAATCATTAAAGTTTTTTGTGATAGATGGTGCCTTGTTTTGGAAAAATCATGAAGGTATCTTGCTTAATTGTTTGACTATGAATGAAACTAACAGCATCATGAAAGAATTCCATGCAGGGGACTGTGGAGGACACTTATATTGGAAGTCCACTGCTGACAAGATTTTAAGGGCTGGTTATTATTGGCCCTCTCTATTTGCAGATGTCAAGAAATTTGCTGTTTCATGTCACAAATGCCAAATCTTTGAAGGAAAAAGAAAATTACTTCCTTTGCCCCTTAAGCCCATTTCAACCGAGAAGCCTTTTCAACAATGGGGTCTTGACTTCATTGGATAAATTCATCCCTCTTCCTCAGGCCAACACAAATGTATTTTAATAGCCACTGACTATTTCACTAAGTGGATTGAAGCCATCCCATGTAGACAAGCCAATGACTCCACCATTATACAATTCCTTGAAGGCAATATACTTTCCAGATTTGGCTGCGCAGAGAAAATCATCACTGAAAATGCTGCTGCCTTCAAATCCAAGAAGATGATCAACTTCTGCCATAAATTCCACATTACCCTGGGCCACTCTACAGCTTACTACCCTAAAGGTAATGGCTTGGCCGAATCATCCAACAAAAGCCTCATCAACATCATAAAGAAACTGCTAGAGGAAAACAAGAAGAACTATCATAGGAAACTCACAAATGCTCCGTGGGCAGACAAACTTTCAACCAAGAAATCCATTGGGATGAGCCCTTATGAGCTAGTGTATGGCATGGAAGCCAGATTTCCTTCATCTCTGGGCATTCCTACTATCAAACTGTTACAAGAGATTCAGGCTGAACCAAATGACATGCAGAGAAGAGTTAATCAAACCATTCATCTTCAGCAAACCAGAGAGAAAGTGTATGACAGAGCTCAAATGTTGCAAGAGAAGCTCAAAAAGATGTTTGATAAGAAAGCTAAAGCAGAGGATTTCTGGGTTGGCAGCAAAGTTCTAAGGTGGGACTCACGAAGAGAGGACAAGGGCACATGAAAAATTTGATTTTCTTTGGAAAGGTCCATACATTATCAGCGCTGTGCAAGGCAATAACACATATTTCCACAAATCCTTAGATGGCAGCACGGCTAAAGAAGGCCCTGTTAATGGCCAAATGTTAAAACATTACCATGATCCCTTTTGATTGAGAAAAAATAGGCGGTGTTATTTACTGTACATAAATGTTTGTATATATAAACACTTTATTTTATTTTTGTAACAGTTCGGATGCTAAAGCACGCAGAAGAAAGCAGGCAGTGCTTCACAGATCACTAACAAATAAGTCGAGGGAAAGTGCTGTCTGCAGCCCAAAATTTCAAAATCAATCTAACAATCAGCACTGAGAAGTTTCAATACACAACAACAACAGAAGATCAAGGCAGTCTGACCTGCTGTTTTTCGCTTTTCACAAGGAGAAGCCATCCCCAAGTGGAGCCACTGTTAGCCTCCTGCTGCAGCAGGTTACTCATATTTCAATATTGACATTTTTACAGGCCAAATATGTCATACTTTGCATGTTGCAATGCTCCATATTTGCTGACAGTTTAATCTTGGTCTCCCTAGGTTTCAATTTCCTGTTTTAGAATATAGAGAATGAATAATCTGGCCAAACAGTTTAATCTTGGCAGATTCTTAGATAGGTAGAGGATCAAAGGAGCCCAACTTCTTAATCTGGGCCCTTGGAAGAATTAAGGGTAGTTTGTAGATAGGAGGACAGTACAAAAGAAAAAGTTGAAACGCTGGGTCTGCAAGCCTAAATGCACCCAAACCAAGAGAAGAAAAAATGCTAGGTAAGTAGGCTGGGTAGATAGTTTGGTGGTTGCAAAATCAATGATCGTGATCAGTTTTGTGTTTTCAAATGTTATATCCATTCAAATCAAATAGTGCAAGGCAAGAATCCGTATGAAGGACTTCAAGCAAGGCATGACTAACTTCCCCTTCTTCCTCTTCCCTAAATCATTTACTAACTTCCCCTAAAGAGGTCAAGATCTGCTTGATATCTCTTAGTTTCATCATTTTCCATATCATTTGCCTTGGTAAGGAGCTGCTTTACTCAAGGAAGGTCCATGCTCTCTCTACAAAGTTCTATCTCCCCTTTAAAGCCTAAGATCTCTGAGACTTAGCGCTTTCTTGTCATTTTCATATTAACTCTTGACATTATTATGTAAATCCCTATGTATTTCCCTTCCCCCTACTAAAACTATGGTAATAATCCCCCTATGTAAATATCCCATCCCTCTAGTTGAAACATAACCATAAATATCCCCTTGGGAATTACTAAGTTCACATGGATCTTAGTAAGAACCTTCATCTCTGCATGAGTTTCCCCTCCGAGGTGTTTGGACTCCTTCCAAAACACAAAAGGCCCTCTCCAAATAAACCCCCCCCCCCCCCACGCATTTCTTTGGAATTTACTAGTGTTTAATTTACGAAAAGCCAAAGCGTTGAAACACATTAACCCGAAAACTAAAGTTCGAACCCACTCGCGCCGTGAAAAATTAAACATTTAACGCGCGCGCTATTCTGCTAAAACCCGTGCTGTTCCTCCTCCCGTCCACCGTCGGATCGGCTCCCCCAGATCTGATGGCTCTCGTGCATATCAGGCGCCCTTTTGTGATGGTTCGTTAGCACCTGATGTCCGACGGTTTTACCGTCGTACACCGGGACAGCTGGCAGCATCCCATTGCATCAGGCCGCCCCTGACCAATACCACCTCCGTACCAAAGGCGGTCCGATGCACTCCAAAAATCGCCCTCCCCTCGCTTGTCATGGGTGCCGCGTCACCCAGCCACATCGCCTCCACCTCACCCCTTCCTGCCTGCGCCTTGCTCACGTCACCCTGCCACCGTGTCTCTGCCACGTCATCACCCCGCCGTACTACCATGTCACCCTGCTGACGTCATCACTGTACAAGGGGGTCCCACTGCTGACGTCATGCTGACGTCATCCGCCGTACCGCTGACGTCAGCAGCTCAAAAAACGCGCAAGTGCAAAAATCAAGCTTCGGAGCCCCGGATCGAATTTCTGAGGCAGTTTTCGATGCCATATTGGGGAATATTTAGGGAATCTTTTGATTCCTCAGCCATTTTTGCACTGAAAAAGGCAGAAAAGGCCCGATTTTGCAAATTTGAACGTATCAAAGGACAGAGAGAGACCCGGTTCAGAGATTAAAGAATATCAGAGCAAATGTAAAGCCAAAAACCATGTCAAAGAGTATCAGTGTTGCGGCGAAGTGTATTAGTGGAGATCTTCTCAGGGCTCGAGGCGAATGAAGCATTAAAGGAAAAAACTGGAAAGTCAAGAAGCAGTTAAGGAACCATTCAAAGCTCACCAACATAAATGACTGCACATCAAAACTCATATCAGATCAGAGGACCGGAACTCAATGCACAGTTATTACAGAACCACTGCACCAAGTCACTGAGGACACCACATCAACTCACTGTAATCCAGCTGCCTCTAGCGCATCCCAAAGGAGACTTACTTGCATTTAATTCCAGCATATATTAGGTTTTAGAAAGCTTTCCCACAGACCTGTTTAGGTCAGTTGTAATAAATACTTTTAGATATTTTACCTATATATACCACCCTGAAAAATGTAATAGGGGTTGGTTGGTCGTTTTTGTGATATTGGTTGATTCGCTCAGAGGAAGACTCACACTGTATGTCTGAAAGATTTCTATAATCAAAGATTGCTTACAAGCTTGGAGACTGAACTATTGCTGTGTTTAAATGGTAGAAGAATGATTGTGAAATTCTTGTGCTGTTACATGACTCAATAAGTACTTCTTACCTCTGTTTTTTTTTATTCATGAATTACATTCTAAACAACATAAAGGAAGATTAGTTTAGAATTTGTTTAACTACACTTTGGACTCAATTTCTGTTGTTTCTTCATGTTTTCATCCGTTTTAGGCATAAATATGGATTCCACATGGCTCATATTTCCCCTAATTCATCATGTATGACAGTTATCGAGGGATTCTCGATTGCCCCTGGATAGAGTTCATTTGCTTTCCCTCTTTTAAGTCGACTGAGAGATTCTTGACTGCCTCTCACTCCTTAGCTTTCATGCCATCTCCCTAGCCTGAAGATTGTGTCATATACAGCTACCCTACTTCATATTTGTCTTGTGACCAAGAAAACGCACCAGCAGTCTAACTCCATGACTCCATGCCCAATGGTTTGAAACTCTTCACCCTATACATGGTTTCTCCACTTGAAATCATCTTCCTTCCATTCAAACACCATCCAAACCTCAACAAAACCCACTGAACCCAATAGCTAGCCTAAAATCATCATCAACAAAGCTAAATTATTAAGAGAGAGCCCTCTCTGATTGCAGGTGGGCCAGAACCTGCAATCCAAAGATTGGTTTGTGGTTACCTCGGCCGTATCCCTTCAGGAGCTTAGGGACAACCTGAGTGTTAACAGGAACATTAGCAGGAAATGTTCTTCGCATGACATTGGCAAAGCTATAATACTTATGAATCATGGGAAAATGATTATGAATATTAATTGAGGGTGTTTTTTTTATATGCATCTATTCTTCATTCATTTATTATATCTTTGTTTTCTTGATATTGCAGACAATTAAGTTCATTATCCCTTTCAGATTATGCAGGAGAATGAGACCATTTCAAGCCATGCCTACTTGTCCCTTCACTAGAAATTTCAATTCTTATTTATTTTTTATTTTTTATTTTTATATAGTTAATAAATTTTGTAGTTCAAACAATGGAACATGTACAATGAATTGAATTAGTCTATCTCACAACTTTTGTACTTCATAATGAAATGTAATTTGAATACATTAAAATAGAAAATGAAACATGAACATTATCCCATCTCGAAAATAGTAGAAGAATGCAAACAATTATTTTCAATGAATAGAAAAATAGCAAAAAAAATTGGTATAATATGCCTTTCAATAAATAGTCAGAAAATGTATGATAAGGAAGTGCATTTATACATGTATTTGGAACCCTTGAAGCCTAAGACATGATATGCACAAGCAATGATGGTATTCAATCAACAAAATATGTATTTGGAAAAAGTGGGAAAACATTTCTACTTTCAATAAGATCATTGCAATGTTCAAGAAGAAGTAGATGAAATCCATTGTTCTCCAAGATGGAAACATTATTAATAATTTATGAGGCACAAAATCCAATCAAAAAATCATATAATTTAAATTCCATGTGACTTCATATAAGTAATTTTCCATGAATTCTGTGTTAAGGAAGGTAGCCATGGCATTTTTTATTAATTTATGTAGAAATCTCATGCAAAAAGTTCTAGTTGAATCCCTACTTATCTTCAAAACAATCAAAGCTCTATTCATCATAGTTTGGCCAAATTGAAAATTGTCAACTTCCTTAATTGAAAAAATAGAGGTGGAACCATCATTGATGAGACGAATAAGTTGGCTCTTATATAATGGAAATGACATACATTGTATACAAATGATAGGAACAAACAAAAAACCCCATGTATTTTTAAAAACATTCAACCAATATATAGTGTACCCATATATATGGTAATCATCATAATGTTTGTCTAAATACAATCAATAAACTCTTCCTTTGTAGAATATTTCATTCCTATTGGGAGTTATTCCACCATAAGGAGGTTATACCCTCCTTAACATTGTAATGTTGCTGAAAATGTAAAAATGTGATTATATGTCTTTGTAAAAGTGTTTTCGTGAGTGTATTGTGTGTTTGGTTTCCTATGAGTCCCAAAAACACCTTCCTTGCAATTGTTATCTTCCTACAAGGAGTATACAAATAAATTAGTGGTTTTAGTGATAAAACATGGACTAACAAAGCATTGAATGGAATGGAAAGAATGCATAAACGAAACTAAACTAAAACTAGACTAAATAACATAAAACAAGCTTGTGAAGAAAAAAAATCAAGAAAGGAGTAGGAAAAGGATCCGCTTTATTCCTTGTTGGTGGTGGGTAAGTTAAAATAAAGTATCAAAGACACTTGAAGGGAGTTGGTTGAGAAATAGTGCTCAATAGCTCTCAAGAAGGATTTCCCCTCTCAATATCTTTTGAAATCTCTTACTCTCTCAAATAAGAATATAAAAATCTCTACAATGGTGGAATTCTCCTCACAATGTATGCTAAATTTATTTGTAGCAATTTTTGTAGCATAACATTGTACAACGTCTTCTTGTTTTTATCTCTCCATGCACTTTCATTTATAGAAATTTTGAACACTCCTTCCCTCCTTTGGCTCATCAATGAGGTTGTTTGCCTCATAAATGATATGAGAGCTACCATCCTCTTGCCATCAAGGATTCTCAGGGCTCAAGGCTTGAATGGTCAGCCCATCATGTCAAGGTATGGAGTTATTCTCAAGCATGTTCGTGTCATGTGGTGTTGAATGGGCTTCTAGCGACCCTCGTGACTATTGAAAGAAAAGTTGAAATGTAGTGAATTTTCGTCTTTGGAGAACCTATAAGAGTTGATTTTTTAAGTTAACCTTAGGAAACTATTTTAATTTTTTTCTTTCATAATGTTTCCATATGAAAATATAACCTTTGTACATGCACATTATTGACTCTGAGTATCTTCTACTGTATACAAATTAGTGTACCATTTTCTCATAATAACAGTTTCCCGCTGATGTGTGAGGTTAGGAGCAATCATATAACTAGAATGCATCATGTTTTGTTGTTCTGAAGATGAGTCTTACTTACATCTTGAGAGAGAATTTTTTTCGGAGATGATTAATGAAAAATCCTTGGTTGAGAACTAAAATAAACCATGCTTTGACTAGATATTGATACAAAATTGACTATACGAGGCGGGCATGTCCCATGCTCATTATGATGACTATGACTGAAGTATTACAAACATACATGAAAGGTCTTGTCAAGTCAGTGTTGAAGTGGCTGATGTGTTGCTGGCTGTAGAATATAATTGCTTTCACCCTCAGGGGCATATCTAACACATAGGCTAAACTAGGTGCCCCCATGCACTAGATACAAAGCACTATTGAAAGAGGCACGATTGGGTGCATGGGTCTTTGACTAAATGAGAGGGCTGCAATGGTTAAAAATTACAATACCACTAGGTTATGTGGAATTTTGCATATACGGATAAATATTAATTCCCTAGGTAGTGTTATGCTTCTTAACCTGCAAAGTAATACCGAACAGAGAATATGCGAAGAAAATATACCCAGAACACAGAATATGCGAAGAAAATATACCCAGAGCACAGAATAGCAATGATTTTATTACTTAGAGAGAAATGTTCACAGGCCTCTTCGAGGGGGCAACCTCCAATAGAGCAGAGCTCGATTACAAAACAAGACACGATACTCATCGCAGGGAGTCTCTATCCTTTATATATGACTCATACATGCAATACCACGGGCCAATACCGTGGGTTTTATTAATACCGTCTATCTAATACTACCGCCCATTTACCCTTTATCTTATACTACCGCCCATTTGCAACTAACTGTGGTCCCGTCATTAATCGCGGGTTAACCACTTACAAATATTAATATGGGCTTTATTGACTCTTGACTATGACGTGATCCCATGACATAAATAAGGGGTTAGGGTGGGACCCTAACATGCCCTCCCCCTTAAGACTAGCCTTGTCCTCAAGGCTGAAGCTGCGGAAACTGCTGAAGAATAGTGGCTGGTTCCCAAGTTGCATCTTCCGGAGAGGTGTCTTTCCATTTGACGAGGACCTCCTTAATCATGCGGCTGCGCAGGTGCTTGTCTCGTGTGTCTAGAACCTGTTCCGGTTGAAGCCAGATTGACCCTTCCTCGTCCAATTCAGGTAGAGTGGTTTGAACTCGGCAATTGTTCCCAATCACTTTCTTGAGGCACGATACATGGAAAACTGGGTGGATTTTTGCTGTAGGTGGCAAAGCCAACTTGTAAGCCACTTCTCCAATGCGCTGAAGTACTTGGTATGGTCCATAGAATTTTGGAGAGAGCTTTTGACAACCCTTGTCTTTGAGTGATGTTTGCTTATATGGTTGCAGCCTCAAAAAGACCTGATCCCCTTCTTGAAATTGGCGCTCTGAGTGATGTTGGTCAGCCTGTTGCTTCATACGATTCTGAGCTTGATGAAGATTCT
>APFE030069813.1:156567-173494 GCA_000404065.3 Pinus taeda | reverse complement strand
ACCGGGCCTCCTACGGTTGATGACTCGATCACTTCGAATCCTCCACAGCTCATCCAACTCTTTCTCATCCTCGAGTTGTTTGTTTCGCTGCTCTAAATTGTTGATTATCCATTTTGCCATCAATAATTTTGTTTGCAGTGAATGAATCTCGGTGCTTTTCTCTCGGATGATATCCTTGAGCTCTGTGCTAGGAGAACTGGCGTCAAGATCAATAACCGGATCACCTGACAATCTCTCCTCAATCATGGGCTGCTTGCCCCTCTATGACACCTGTGCTGCGGTCGGAAACAAGGCCCCTTCCACCTGGTGTGGAGATAACACTCGCTGACCTGATGATGATGACGAAACCCCTTCCACCTGCTGTGGAGAAAATACTCGTCGAGCTGCTGCAAACAAGGTCCTATGACCCCTCTGATATGTACGCTGCAGTGGGGAAACAACATGTCTCGGAACAATAATCTCGGGCTGGTGTGATGGACCTCCCTCCTCATGAATGGCCTTTGGCTCTAGCTGTGGCTGTGGTGGCGCTGTAAAGAACTCATGAGAAATGAAGTCTGCCCATGGAATGCCTTGCTGACTCAACTGATAAGAAACAACAAGCTGAATGAGACCATGATGGCACAAACTCCTATGCTGCTGAGCTGGGGACTGCCTCTGAAACACGGATGAAATCCTCTGAATGTCCTGGAAGAAGAAAACCGGGATGTTCATCATTTCACTCCGGTAAAGTGCATCAACATGCGAATGTGACAAGAGAAAACCTATGAAAATCTTCCCTCGCATGTAAAGTACTGCATGATAAGCCGCATGATCGAAGCATACTCCGCCCGAAGGAATCTGAAAGGAAAAACTCCTGACAAGTGACTCACAAATGCTGGCCTAACATATGGCTCGAAATAAACAAAATCCAACAATTTGCGCTTGGGCCACACCTCTCCCACATTCGGTATCCCGGTAGCCTCTGAAATCATCTCTCGAGATAGTACAAAATTCACCCCTGCAAGAGTGACCTGTCCATCATGAAGGTGTAAAACAAATAAACGTGCCAACTCCCTGTGATGTTGAATCTGAGCAAGCCTCTCACAGAACTAAAAACATGACATGTAACGGAAACCATTCATTGCCAAAGGACAAGCCTGCAATTCTGCCAAAGAGGTAGGTTCCTGTCTCCTATGATGACCACCTTTTCCCCCCTTACGAGGCCTCTGCTGTACCTACACCTCTGTAGATGATGAATGGTCATCACCTTGTTCATAAGTCTCGGTGTCTGACATGGTTTTGGAGCAAGATGGGCAAGCTGAAAGATAAATAGAACTGCTGCCTCTGCCTGCAAAATGCTGAGAAGTATGATGTTTTCAAGGGGGAAAAAATCATAATGGAAATGTTAGGGGAGGGATTTTTAATAAGGAATGGGAAAATATAAAAACAGGGATTTTTAGGGATAATTCACAAAATGTTAAACACATCATCTCATCTTCCATCATTAGGAAATCATTTGCAACGAAATACTTTATTAGGATTTAATCATAAGGGAATAAGACTTCTTTTACATCTTGTCATAAGGGAAATAGGATTTTAGGGAGGGAGTAAAGAGGATAACAGGGCTAGGTTTTGGGGAGACACGGCAATATTCTCTTGCAGACAATAACTACAGCAATATGTCCATTTTATGAATATACACAGCTACATCTTTCTTGTTTTTCTATGGATATATAACAGCAGCATGCCTTTTTTTTTTTTTCAATGACTATACATAGTAATATTTCTTTTGTTCATATTTGGTCATTTTGGCATATTATTTCTCTTTTTCTTTTTTTATAACTTTTTTTATATTTTTTGTTATTCTTTTGTTTTCCTTGCTGTTGGTTCATGTAGTTTGCTTGTTGTGGGGAGGGTATTAGGGTTTGGGCAAAAGCATTAGAGTTATGTAAAGGGATTTGGGGAGGTATAGGGTTTTTTAGGAATTTTGGATGGGAAATTTAGCATTTCTTGCAAAGGAAATAAGAGATAAACATATATTAACATTTGTGAATTTAATTTAAAAGGAAACAAGGAGGGGATAAGAGGGACTTAAAACATTGAAAAAACACACAAAACCCTAGCATAATGCCTACATTAACAACAGCCAAATTTACCCATTCTCCTGCAAATCTTAAATGATAAAACCATTAGACACATCATTATTTCATCATCCATTAGCATCATTGATGAATTTAGAGCCTACCTTGATCGATTTGGCACTTAGGAGGGCGATTTGATCGATTTGGAGGGTTTCTGGCAAACTCAGGCCGAGTGGTCGCGCCCCTGTTCTGAGTGGTCGCGCCCCTTGAAAAAACACACTCCGGAGATGGCTCTGAGTGGTTGCACCCCGCCCAACTGGTCGCGCACCTGTTTCGAGTGGTCGCGCCCCTTGAAAAAGCCTCTAACTGCTGCAAATCGCCTCTTTGAGCTCTCTCTTATCTTTGCAAACTCTCACATGCATAATGAGATATGTTTAGAGGGAATTTACTCCTTATAGGCCCAAATTTGAAAAAATTAAATCACCAAACCCACTTTCTAATGTTTTATGTTTTGACATTCACTTTAACACTGTTTTAAATTCACTTTGCCTGAATTTGATCTTTTGATTGCTTTAACTCCGTTCTTTTTGCAGGTTGACCATCTGATGGACTCTGGCGAGGAAACCAGGGTTATTGCCGGCATTCTAAAGAATTTTGAAAATTTTCCTTATTTTTGCAAATTTCACATGACCTTGGGTTTAAAAATAGAGTTTTTAAATCCAAGGTATAAATGAGCGGTAGCTAATGAAAAATATCAATGGAACATATTTACATACCTCCTTCTGGCTTGCTGGGGACTATTAGACCTTTGACTCATGACCTTGCAGTGATTTTGACCGAAACCCTAGACCTAGACTTGGGATTTCAAGACAAAAGTAAAACAAGTGTGACACAAGCTCATTCAAATGATATGACCTGATTCCAGCAAAGCCAAGAAGGGAACAGAGACCAGCTCCTCCATCAGTGTTATGGCATGCCTAACGGGATGCAAAATTGATGCTGATGAGACACCTACCTATGCATATGCGAAGAGCTTTTGATCACCGATGGAGGGCTCAAGACCGACACTAACACTCTGTACAATGATGCTTTAGCATATAGGGCCCCTGCCAAAAATTATGCCATGTTTCTAATGGAAAGATACTTGCAATTGAAAATTAAGGCCGTTAGGGTAGGTGCTCCTATAGAAATTAATACGATAAATGATTTTATAAACTGTTGTAAGCATTATGGGGTAAAAGTACAAAGTTTATTATGTGAATTTTATCTGCATAACCTCGTACTAGAACAAGAGACCGAGCTAAACCCTGGCCCTTTTGTTGGAGACATTCAATTACAAGCATTCATTTCATTTGCAATCAATCAAATTAAATGGCTCAAAGCCTACAATGCATTTCAGAGACAAGAAAATGAATTAAATCTATGGGTAAGAGCTGAGCCTAGAGACCCGAAACAGTTATGGAGAAGTCATAGAAATCTCATGAGGACTCCAAGGGTGATTGAAGCGCTAGGACCCATGCATGAATCACTCATTTGGCAAGGGATTGAGTTCTTTGCTTCTATCAAAGAGCCTGCCATTGAAGCAGCTAAATTTCGATATCGAGTGTCTAATCCGAACATTCAGCTCAGAGAGCAATTTAAGTATGAAAATTTCAAGATTACTGCTAACCGATTCCCCCTCTATGTTGAAATTTTTTTGAGGGCAGGGCAATCTTGGTTAGGATATAGGTTCAGGAGTCCAATCATTTGGCATCCTGCACCCGGATACCAAGCCCTGTATGAGATGCCCGAGGGCCAGACGAGCCATTTCTTTGATCATCTAGTTTCGCATCATGGGTGTAGGCCTCCACACGAGATTCCATCTCCAACCTACTCCCTCACTGCTCTGCATGTCAACTATAATGTTTTCATGAGGCCATGAAAAAAGGTAAGCTGGGGGGTGTGTGGAGTACCAATGAAGGTATGTTTTGATGGTCATTTAGGTATCTTTTCATGAAAACTCAAAAGCTTTTTTGCATGGGAAACTTAGATAATAATAAGAACTTATAACAAAATACGAGAAATTAATAAGAAGCACTGATAAACGTCGTTTCTATGTGCAGGAAGGTGAAGAAGCGAAAAGCGACCATCCAAAAAGTAAAGATAAAGACGAGCTAAATGTTGTCCCTGTGACGAGAGACCGGAAGCGAACCAGATCGACACAGATCAGCCCAAAACAGGACTCGAAGATACTAGTGTGGAACAGAAGAAGGAAGAAGTAACGCAACATTAATGATTCTGCGTATCCCTCAGGATCTTAGATCCTGAGGAATCGTTGTTTTAACCTATTTCTGTATCTAGATGTCTCTGTCGTCCCTCTTATAAAAAGGGATAGCATTGTTGGTTATGGGGGATTTTCTGGGAAGTGTATAATTTCTTTGAAGAAAGATCTGAACTATGATCTTTATGTTCTGTTGAGGACTTGAGTTTCTGTACTTTTATTGCATGCTTTAATACAGACTTGTTCACTTTTTATCTTTGAGCCTGGATTCATCTTAAGCAGTGTGCCCCTGGAGGCTAAGGGCCCGGCCCTGGAGGACACTTGCTCTTGTATTATTACGCGTGGTTTCCGTGTGGTTTGTTCATAAAAGTAATCTGGTAATCTGCTATGTTTTGAGAATATTTCATTACATTCTCTGTTGTGATTAAGTTATTTCGTGTTCTTGAACTTTATATCAATGCTATGTTATTTTACCAACTCTTTAAGTATTGATTAATTCCTACAGGACACTGTTACTTTATTACAGAATTCTTCACAGTTGTATTTTACATTATTACAAGTCATCTGGAAAAGTCTGTTTCACATGCTTATTGAACGTGACTATTATTTATTATGAGATGCAGTCGTATGTGGTTTAACAGAAGCAGATTAAGTATGGTGTGTTTCTAAGATTCTATAGTATTGTTCTATCATATAATATTGAGAGATTGATGTTTTGATTGGCGCGCTTAAATAGATTTGTAGCTTAAAGGACTTGGTTATTGTTTATTTCAATTGTTGTTCTATTCTTGAATTTTTGTTCCATTTACTTGTTGTTCCATTTATTTGTTGTTCCATTTATTTGTTGTTCCATTTCCAGATTGCTAATTTGTTGTTTCTTGAGGATAGACTTAGGCTGTAGTGGACCCCAACATCTGCTACCTGGTCCCCAGACCTATGATCTGCTCCCATCAGCTATGAAAAGGATGCGTTATTGTTACCAAGCCCTTCGCTGATGTGTTGTTCCATTTCATTATCATTTCTTTTATCTGCTGTTTCATTTCTAATCATAAAGAACGATCCTAGGCTGTAGCGAGCCCAGCATCTGCTATCTGGCTCCCAAACCTCTGATCTATTCTCATCAGTTATGAAAAGGATGGGTTATTGCTGCCGAACCTTTGGCTGATGTAATACTTGGTGTGACTTGGGCTTTTGAAGTAGTTAAGCTGTAGGTTTGCATTACTTTACTTGCATAGCTTTTGGATAGCCGTACTACAAGCATTACTCTGGCAAATGCTAGCCTCAGACTGAGACACCCTTTGAAATAACGAGACGATCTCGGATTCACATATTAATGTAAGGTAACTAGAGGTGAAAGAGACCCTTGTTATAGCTCTATAGTAGTTTTCTCATTCTCTATGCAGCTATAAATCATAAACTAGGAAAGTGTATTTTACTTTGTTTATTTTGTTGCTAGACCCACTCTTTGGGCTAGAAAGACCGCCTTTGTCTGTAGAGCGGATTTTTATTCACAAAAAAATGGAAACTCAACTAGGGAAGCTATAGCCTTTTCATCCTCCTTTCACAACTGATCTCTTGATCAGTTTGACTGACCATTGTCTTATCAGTTAGTTTAGTTCTATATAGGTCTGCAAAATCATTAATTGCTACCTTAGAGTACTAAGTCTTGAGTGTTTGTGAAATATTTTTTGTTCTTCCCATATTCCTCACTTAATGCTAGTTTCATCGGTGACAGTCACATTGGAAGCCCCTTTTTTAACCAGTACAATCACATTGGAAACGATGTCTTGCACTGTTTAGCCACGCTAAAGAACACCACAGGTTTTGCTATGAAAAGTAGCACTGACAACACAGGTTTTAGTATGAAAATTAGGGTTGATGACTCTTTCAGCATGGGTTTTTCTATATAAAGTAGTGTTGATACTTGAATGTGAGATTTTTAGGGTTTCTTTATCATAATCCAGTGTGTCTTGGCCCCTAAGGTCTTTTCCCATCCTATATGCTTGGATTTGTTATTTTTTTTATTGATTGTCTTGATTAATTTGCAAAGTTTATCTCATTGGCTTTGAAGTGAAATTTTATTAAATTCTAGGGTTTCTAGTCAATTGATCATCACTTGCTACTTGTTTCTGTCATTGAGAGGCTATTTTTGCTAATTGATTTAGTGTTGTTTACTATGCAAATCATTGAAAACATAATTTTTCATTTGTTTTAGCTTGTCTTTCAAAATTTACCTGTCCTAAAAATGTCTTAGATTATTTGCATTGAAATGTTATTTTTTGAGATTCATAATTGAAAATAGATCACACTTTTCAGTGATTGAAAGCTAAAAATTGTATTTGGTGCATCAAATCATTCAAAACGAAAAGAAAAGCATAATTCATATAAGTACATCTTACTAAAGTAAAATCATTTTTCTTTCAAAAATGTTGCATTTAGGATAGTGAAAAGTGAAAAGCGTTTTTATTTTTGGAATTGCATTTGGAAGACGAAAGTGAAATTTAATGGAGGCATATTGTTTGATGCATTATCTTGTTTGATGCATTAATTGATTTAACTCTTTTCCCTTGCTAGTATAGAATTCATTGAAGTGAAAACTTTCCTTTCCTCATATAGTTGCATTCTATGATTCAAGAGACATCGTTTCAGCCCGAAATTGAAACATAATTAAAGAAAAATATTACAATTTACTCAATTAACCTAATTAACATTTGGAACTTAATGAAAATATTTACAGGTTTAGGCTAAAGACGTGTTCTGACTTCTATAAACCTAGCAGTTGTCATTTTCTTCCAGCATTGTATCTAGGGGGTGAAATCTTGTTCCATGTACAGAACTATATAGGAGGTTCTCTAGTACTCTCAGGTATATCAGAGGCACTCCAATATGGAAATTATATAGGAACTCTCTCACTCAATGGTTATGTATTAGACAATGCTAACACAGACTTGTGCTCCCCATACCATCATGTATATATTTGGAGACCACACTAGGTTTCTATCCATTAGCCACAGGTATTTGATTCAGCCACCTTGTAGATGTAATACACCAAACACAACATTTGAGGAGATTGGTTGTCGTATGTCAAGTCCTTGGTTTCGAATAAGGTGTATATAGCAGTTCATGGATACTTGGTAAGAACTATTTCATAGCTTACCCCTATTTTATTTTGTTTTGTTAATTTCTAAAATAAATTAATTCACTGCGGAAGAACATCCTTCCTGTGGAAGTACTCCTTAGTAGATCTTAGTGATACTTATGACAGCATTTCCTGAGTCTATTAGTTGAGGAAAGCCCTCTCATGGGAATCTTAGTCCTTTTTCTTTTTTTGGAAATAGTGGTGCTCCCTATATCGCAACGTTGTCCCTCCATGGATTGACCATTGGTCTATTTGTTTGGTTAGTTTTGACGTATGTGATTTCGAGCATCCAAACTTCTTGTCAATCAAGTTCGCCTCCACCTGATGAACATCAACCTTATGTTCATCATAATCTTGGCCACTCACCTTCTTCACCTATTTCTTCACCTTGTTCTTACTCTTCGCTTGGTGAAAGTGTGGATTCTAGTAACCAAGAAGGTAAGAAGAGGAAGAAGATGACAAATCAAAAGAAGCAAAATAATCAAGCGGGAAGCTAGGAAACCATTGCTATAGATGAAACTGATGTAGAAAAACCTTCCAATAAGCCCCAGAAAGTGAAATTCCCTTGCATGTTATGTAAGGGTGACCACCTTTTAGAAATTTTCTTGGTATTCCCAAAGTATTAGAAGTGTGGTCCACAAGCTCACATCGATGTTTGTCATTAGCCTTTGGTGTTCATGTTGGTGACAAACTCACAACTAGTAACAATAAAGCATATGGGAAAAAGGTAAAAGTCAAATTTCCTTGTAAGTTGTGTGATGGTAATCATCCCATTCACCTTTTTCCTCTTTTGGATGAGGCTTCCAAAGAGTTGGAAAACCTTACATCTTCTCAACCTCGTCTTCCATTTGGTTATCGGAATATTTTCCCTAATCCTTGATCAAGTGATTGATCAAAAGCCATCTTTGGTCAACCCCCCTCTCTCTTAAAGTGCATCTCATGAGTCCATTCTTGACCAATCATTGGTTGAGTAAACAATAAACTTGAATCCTTCTTGAGTTAGTCGTACCTTTTAGGTAGAGAGTGAACCTCATACCACTCAAATTCTTCTGGTTTCTTCAATTTCAAATTAATTGGAGAGAAATTATCCCATTCCCATAGCACAAGAGGGAAGCTCTCACGTTCCTATGAGACCCCCTCCAAGTATTTTAGTAACTTATTTTTATTGGAGTCAACTGGCAGGATATCATCTTCTGTCTTATGTGCCTTTTCAGATTACAGTACAGGTTTCCAATATGGTCGTACCTAGCACAGTCATAGACAAGGGCACATGTGTTAGAATTTTGTGCTCAAATTCTTGTCAAGATTTAGGTTTTCCTCAACTTGTCCCCATCACCCAGAATCTATTAGCTTTTAACAAAGGAACCAGTAATCCGTTATTGGTCCTTACTAAGTTACCTATTAGTTTGGGAGGAAATATTGTCTATATAGATGTGATGGTGGTCCAAGGCCCTTTATATTTTAATATAATCCTTGGCCATGACTATGTTTATGTTATGGGAGCTCTTGTCTCTTCTCTCTTTCATGTGATATGTTTCCCATGTGGAGGAAGAATTATGATCATTGATCAACTTACATTCAGTTGTCCTGAATCAACCCACAATCAACCATCATGCCTAAATGGTTCTCATATGAAATCGGTATCACACTCGCTCTAGGTTAATTACATGGCCACTTGTTCCATGTCCACATCTACTGATGATATAGTAGGTGATGTTGTAGATCATGTACTAAGGGCGTTGGAGCCTGATTTTTCATTTGGATCCCTGGACATGTATCGCTTCTAGATTGTTGTTCTCCCATCTGATGAGAACCTCATGGAAGTTATGGTCTCTTATAGTCCATGAGAAAGGTAACCATGAGAATGGTTATTTTACTATTTCAAGCTCGCTAAAAAATGAAATAGGTGTTATGATCATAATTCTTTTACTATGTTAGCCTTGTTAAAAAATGAAGTAGGCTATTAGCATGGTTACTTTACTTGTGCCAAGATACGTAAAAAATGAAACAAGGTGTCATGAGAATGGTTCTTTTCATGTGTCAAGCTCTTTAAAAAATGAAACAAATCCCTTTCAATTTCAGTCCTTAACTAGATCTCATAAAATCCTAGTTGAGTCTTTCACTTGTTAGTAACCAGTAGTCTACTTAGGTGAATGAAATGAAGCTTGAGGGGCCTGTATCTCGAATTGAGTCATTATGTTTGGGGCATGCAAACTTATGACAAGCATAACTTATTTTTGTTTCAAGCTTTTTTAAAAATGAAACCAAATCCAAGCATAGTTTTTTTTCATGTTTCAAGCTTCTGAAAAAATGAAACCATATTCATGTATCCTAAAGCATAGTTTTGCATGTTTCAACCTTATGTAAAAATGAAACCATTACCATGTTACATCTTGTGATTTCCATTTTTACTAGCCAATTTTCCCAAATGAGCCTTGGTTTGTCCATTCCATCGCAACCATCTCTTTGCTCAGTCATTCACATTCACTTGGTTGTTTTACCTTTTCTTGAGGAACATCTCCAGTGAGTGGTCTTATTAGACAACCTCTAGACCTTTAGATATTTTGAGTAGTTACATCACATTTGGAACCAGTTTCTATCCTTTTATGCCACTCATTCCTCCAAGAAGTCATATTTAGGCTCTTTTACGACTCCCTAAACATGAAGAGATTATCGAGTACTTATTGTTTCGAACACGTTAAAGTAAATGAAATTACGTGTACAAAGTATAATTTTAACCCTTTTTTAGATTGAGATAGACTATTGTGCCAAAAAGGAATACCTTAGTCAAACATGGCCAAGAGGTTCTCTTGGATATTGTTTTCTACCTTTTCGGGTTAAAGAGATGATTTACATAAAGGGACCTTTGGAGTTTCATTTTTTTCTTCTTTTCCACACTCTGTAAACATGAAAAAGATGTCGAGTTTCATCTTTGTCGGACTCGTAAAACATAAATGGCGTAGGACTTCTCACTATGACAAGAACAAATTTCTCCTTCATATAGTTCATAAACCTTACTAGGATGGATTCATCTGAAGGATGAACTTATATGGAAAGCATATGCTATCTCCTTCAAGATTGCGATAAAAAATGTATGCACTACTCACCAAAATTGGTGGGGGAAAGGTGAAAGTGATCATCTCTTATATTTTGTAAAGGCAACATATCACTCTTGAACCTCAAACTCATTTGTTGCTTGTGTCGGGTATGGGACATCCTCACTTAGTCACTTGCCATCTTAGGTTTAGGGAATCTATTTTTCCTCTCATATGATTATACCATTTTGTCATCATGACCTCCAATAATTTATTGAGTCAAATTCTACGAAACTCCAGAGTCGTGCTGTTGATATGTTTAGGAGAAGTCCTATCTATAGTTTTTTATCGTGTATACACTATCTGACTTTCTACCATAGTTTTGGATCACACTTATCTACTCTTGTACATCATTTTTTTTCATGTCGATGACGTGGGATTCATTATGACCCTCCTTTGATGGATAAATTCATGTTGACTTGAGTTCGATATCCGAGAAGATGATCTAGAAACTTCCTTCCTGTACCTTAGAGCTTACATGCCTCAGTGGCAAGTTCTTTGCATTCGATGACAAGTTTACATTATCGTCATTCGATTATATGATTCCATGAGTGTTTGACTTCATATTCACTATTCAGAGTCATGGATTTTTGTTATTGTACCTTGAGAACCATTGACAGTTTACATGATTGACCGATAATCAGGTGGTTTTATATCATGTTCGTCATCGACACATATATTCACATGTTATGTTAGGTCCCTACACTAGTAGTGTAACCCCTTACTGTTATTAGTACAACCCCCTTATTATATTGTTGTGCCCATGTAGTCCCGATATTGTTATTATTGTGGCCCATAGAAGCCCATTGTTGTTATTATTATGCCCTTACATTATTATTTTTATGTCGGCTCTGATTATATTATGATGCCTTAGACTCTTATATATAGAAGTGAGGGCTTGTCATTTGTATCATACAAGAATTGTTCATTTGTGTATTGTAAAGGAGGTTTCCCCCGTGAAGAGGCTGAATTATAAGGAATTTATCTCTCTTTTCTATCGTTTTGTGAGCTGGTTTCATAATGTCTAATATCATAGCTTTGGATTCTAGGGTGTTGATGCTCCAAACAGGCCATCATGGAATTTTTTCTATAAGTTTTTCACTACGAAGTTTCAGAAGCTAAAAAAGCCAACCCATTTGGGAAGAAAACTGTTTGAACCTTGGGTCCAAATTTCAGATCTTGTCTCACTACATTTCCAGATATATAATCTGAGGAAGTTAGGGTTTTTGCAGACACCCAAATTACATTCTAAATAGATGGCCTTGGGAAAATTTCCATAACTTTCTCTCTGAGTATCATATTCAAATTTCTTAAGAATTTACAGAAAGGGGATGAACTTTAGTTTTATGTGTATATTTTTCAAATCCCATGGTAGAAATAGTGACACGTGGCATTTTGTACAACTTTGAACTACTGAGAAAGTATATAATCAGGTCATCTTGGGAGATTGGGCATAACTTTATCTTGTAGAATCCAATTTCGAGTAGACTGGTAGCATTGGAAAGAGGAGACAGAGGGCTACTACAAGAGGAAATTTTAAAAATTGGAGATCTCAAATTACAGAGTCATATCTGTTTCAATATCGAGCTACTAAAATGAAGAAAAAGTGATATGAGGAAGTTTGATGGCAAGGATCTTGTAAATTCGATACTACATATGGAGCAATATTTTCATCTACATGAGGTGAATCTATTACAAAAGGTACGTGTTGCATCTTCATATTTAGAAGAGGATCCATTTTTATCATATAAAGGGCTTTGTTCTCATAAACCACTTGTTACGTGGTCAATTTTCACGGAGAAAATGATAGCACATGACGAGGATACAAAGAGAAACACCTTTTTTAGCCAATTGATAAATCTCAAACAAAAGTGTTCAATGTAGAGCACATTGAGGACTTTCAAAAATTGAATATAAGGGAAAATGATATTTGAGAGAAGCAAAGGAGTGATGTCTCCATAGGGACATTAAAGGATAACATTCGAGATCAGGTTCGTCCTTGGGAGACCGATTCATTGGAGAAGGCATTCCACTTGGCAAAAAAAATTGAAAGTGAAATTATGGAAACAAGGAATCCCACCACTCAGGATTATAATTCTAGAAGCATTCTTTCTCCTAGCCTTCCACAACCTACAATATTCACACCCAACAATTGGAAGAAAAAGAGAAAAATGTCTTTGTTACAATTGTGATAGCAAATACACTAAAGGTCATAGTTGTGCTGAGAAGAAATTATTTTACATAGATTATGAAGAGGAGGAAGAAAAGGATCAATAAACATCAAAAGAGGAGGATATACACCAGGAACCAACCCCACAGAAAGAATAAATGAATGAGGCGATATCTTGTAAAGCACTGGCAAGAATTACCACTCCTCAAACTCTCAAGATAAAAGGACATATCAAGAAGAAAAAGGTTCAAGAAGTGAAAGATCACATTGAGAAAGAAGAAATGAATCTGACCATATCTTGTAATGCATTGGTCGGAATTACCACTGCTCAAGCTATCAATATAGAAGGACATATCAAGAATAAAAATGTTGAAGAAGTGAAAGATCACATTGATCATCAAGAAATGAGTCTGACCATATCTTGCAATGAATTAGAAGAAATTACCACTCCTCAAACTCTCAAGATAGAAGGACATATCAAGAAGAAAAAGATTCAAGTAGTGAAAGATCACATCGATCATCAACAACAAGTTCTCCAACTTTTAAAGGATCATACCACTTTGGTGCAAGATCGAATGAAATAGCATGCAGATCAACATCGTAGTGAAAGAAGTTTTGATGTAGTGGATTGGGTATTTTTACAACTACATCTCAAGCAAGCTATTTATGAGAAGGAAATGTTGGGAATACTACATGCACTTAAGAAATGGCGACCTTACCTAATGGGAAGACACCTCAAGGTAAAAATGCATCATGATAGTCTAAAATAATTTTTAGAACAAAGATTATCTCTAGAAGAACAAAAAAATGGGTCACAAATATGTTGGGTTATGACCTTGAAATCATCTACAAAAAAGGGAATCAAAATGTTGTTGCAGATGCACTCTCAAGAAAGGATGAGGATGTGGAAGCATTATTTTATGCTATTCCTATTATCCAACCAGATTGGATAAGTGAAGCAAGGGATGAATGGAGGAAGGATGAAGAAGTGTGGCCACTCATTAAAAAGTTGCAGAAGATCCCAGCTCAAAAAAAATTGCGAGAAATTGACAAGGAAGGAAAATTCATATTGGTACCTTAATCAGTCACAGAAAAAAGAACCTAACAGATACAAAATCGATCAATTTCAGAGTATCTCATTAAGTGGAATAACTTACCCGCTGATGATTCCACATGGGAGGACAAGAATTTTATATAGAATCATCAAGAACTACTCAACAATTAAGGACAACACTTTTGAAGGAGAGGGGCATGTTGGGTCCCTACTCTACTAGTGTAACCTCTTATTGTTATTAGTACAACCCCATTGTTATATTGTTGTGCGCATGTAGTCCCCATATTGTTATTATTGTGCCCCATAGAAGCTCACTATTGTTATTATTATGCCCTTACATTATTATTGTTATGTTGGTTTTGATTATATTATGACTGCTTAGACTCCTATATATAGAAGGGACGTCTTGTCATTTGTATCATCCAAGAATTGTTCATTTTTGTAATGTAAAGGAGGTTTCTCCCTCGAAGCGGTTGAATTCTAAGGTGTTTATCTCTATTTTCTATCTTTTTGTGAGCTGGTTTCGTAACATGTTATAAATCATACATCAAATAGGTTATGGTGGAGCGCAAGACCCTGGATTTTATTTGATAAAATTAAGGTTGCATGGAGTTATAAGTTATTCATGATGTACACATGTTTCCTCTCGAGGAATGGCTGCAATTGTACCATGGGTCCATATTTTCTATCCTTTTTATTCAGATGATTATGACCATACTTAGGATCTTTGCACGTCATCCCTCCTATTCAGATGGTTATGTCCATACTGCATATTCATGTATTATTAGATACCTATTCATGTATCATTAATAATGATCATCAAAGATGTCATATATGTATATGTATGTGTATATCCATGTGTATATGTATATCCTTGATTTGTAGGTCTCCTAACAGTGTTGTTCTTGTCCTTGCACTAACTTGTAAAGTAGGTTAGCCATCTCCCCCTGTTATGCCTTCATGCTTTAGAGAGTATCCGTTACATAGTATTTTGTCATACCCCTTATTAACTTCCTGTTCTATATTTTCAAGTGCTAAAACATTGACTACTGTGTAGCATATCGATCATGACATAAAGACCAAAATATCCCTGAGGAATCAAAGGAAAACTGTCGTAAATCCATCCTAGAGAGGGTTGACTAAACAACCAAATTCTAGCATCAAAATTTTTTTCTCCACCACTTGCCTGTACTGATGGCAGGTTTCAAAATTGTACACTCATGCTTCTAGTGTAGGTTTTTATAGGAAAACATGTGCTAAACCTGTTCTTGTAGGATTTCCTAAACTAGAGGAGAAGCTTCATGCACTACAACCTTCAAGAATAATGAGATGGATATTGGTTGTTGTTGATATGGTCGATCTCTCCATTTTGGACCTCTTGATCTTATCATCATGGGATCTCCCCTTGAGATGTGGACCTTCCTCCCTGTTTTTTGGATCCCTAACTCCCTCTCGCTTCCTATAAATTCACTCCTGTTTATCCTAAAATGATGGGTCATTGATTGTTGCATCCTTATGCTGAGATTATGCTTACATGCTACCCATTCTAGCTTTGAGAAGCAGTTTTCCAAGAGTCTCTTCTTGGACTTGGGCATCCACCAAAAGTAGTTCTCCAACATCCAGGCATAGGTTGTACTCTTCCCTTTTTAGTTCATTGATATATATATATGATGTTCACTTTCCATAATTGTGTAAATGTTTATGCTATTAGCTTAATAATCCTTGATCTATTAATTAGTTTATGTTTCAAGTGTGCCATATATGTTCTTGTATCTTGCATAGCTCTTTGATCTTCCTTCCAGGTACTCGTACGTGAAGAACAAGTAAGGAGTGAGGCTTGCAGAGAAAGATTCAAAGCCATCTTCAAAGGATCAAGTGATCAACATCATAACGAGGTAGGATTATCCTTCTCTTTGCATCTGTTAAAGATAAACTAGGAAAGCATGTGCTATTTTTTTTATTTTGTTGCTAGACCCGCTCATTGGGCTAGAGGGATCACCTCTGTTTGTAGAGGGGATTTTCCTTCACAACAAATTTCCCTTGTTAAGATTACATATGTCTAGAAAGACACAAAAGGGTTTGGAAGAGGTAATCAAGAAACTCTTCTCAAATCCCCTATCAAATGTGTCTTGTACATGACTCCTTACCCCGCCCATGCAACTTCACAAAAAATGAGGCTCCTTTGATGGACTAGGGAGACTATGTGTCATTGATGCACAATGTGGAATACATTCCTCAATTATATTGAGTAAGAAAATTCTTGCAGAGGCATTAGAAACACATCTTCTCTTTGTCTCAATTTACAAATTTTACTGAATAGTGAAAAAATTCAATGTGCTTATTACCTCAATGTGACCCTCTAATCAAATCATTATTTCTTCAACTAGCTCAATCATACATCTAGTGTTGTTGTTTCTACCTCTTATTTATAGATCTTGTCTTAGACCTAACCACAAAAGTCACCCCTTATTCATTACAAGGATAATTCAAAATAGACCCACAAATCACTCATTCTTAACCACAAAGCTTCACCTTCCCTTAACTGTAAATATTGTAATTCAAACCACATACTTCGTCATTTTATGGCACATACTTTTTTGTTTTCTTTCACACAAATATTTATTAAATAAAGAAATATAAACACATTCACTCTATTTATATGAGTTTAAATGGTGTATTTTTTGGTGGTAGACTTGCCTTATAGAAACGCAAACGTTTCACTTATTAAGGTGTTTTGTATTTTAAGAGTTTCATAATGTTGGGGACAATGTTAATAAATATAGGTTGCGGCATCTTATATTTTAAAAAACGAGTTGTGGTTTGATACTGTTACTTTTGGATGTTATGTGTGGAAGGCTATGCTGTATCATCAAACACATGGTACTACCTTTCTAGAATCGTAGCATGGTTAAAACACACCACTACAATCTTCAAACCCAATTCACACAAGCTTAGTGTCTATAAACCCATATCTTTTGTGACTTAATCATTATCCTTTTCGTGTTGCTTTAATATCATTGTGAATATTTACTCAACAATTATTAATTTAAATTTATGAGTTTTAAATTTTGGCATTGTGAGATGATCTGCTGTAAGAGTTTTTATGCCTATTAATTTTTACCAACAATTTAATTTATATTTCCACTCTA
>APFE030069813.1:141845-156096 GCA_000404065.3 Pinus taeda | reverse complement strand
GCATATAAGTAAAGAATATTTTTTTTGCAAAAAAAAAAAATTATATGACTAAGCATATAAGTAAAGAATATTTTTTTTGCAAAAAAAAAAGTATTCAAAGTAAAAATATATATTTAGTTACAAAATCTATAAAGTATAATAGAAACACTTAAATTAAATGCTTGGTAAATTTTGATATTCATTTAAGAGTTACATGGAACATTATTTATATTATAATAAATAAACATAGCTGGCCAGAGTTAATACTTACCATAACCTATGCAGTTATTTGAAGAAATATAGGTAGAAATAAACATATAAATATGCATATTTACCAACGTTAGCCCCATCAAAATTTATACAAGCCATTATGCAATATTTATGAAAGTCATTATGTAATGTTTAGGTAGGAGGATTGTTAATGTTGTTAATTTTATATCAAATCCGAAAGTGGATGGTGATGATTAAAAAAGAGGATGACAATTGTAAAGAAAGAGTTTTGATTTCCCACATTGGTAGGTGATGTCGGCATTTCGAATCCCAAATAAGATCCATAAAAATTAAATCCAACCCCGCTATTCAATCTAGAAGTTATTTTTTAATTTAATATATATTATAGTCATGTAAAAAAAATATAAACAAATCTACATTCTTATTCTGATATGGCTAACTATTTATAGGAACTTTATATGAAGGAGGTTCTTGACTTTTTTTAATTGAGGGCCACTTGATTTCAGGGAATATTTTCGGCATGTTCTTCTTCTTCTTGTTAGTTTTTTTGGGTTGTATTCACTTTTAATTAGATTAAAAAATTATATTGTGCCAGTGGCTCCCACTACCAATTTTTAGGGTTTGAGATTATTCACTTCAGAAGTTACCATGTGAGATTATTCCAATCTATTGATTTTGTCCTATTATTATAACATTAATTTATTTATATGAAATTTTATTTAGAAAAATGGCCCATTGATTTTAATAAATTAAAAATTATATTGCAACCCCAATTTCCTAGGGATTTAGATTATTCCAATCTAACACGTCTTCCATGTTGAGATTATTCAAATTCTGATTATTATTTATAGCATTCATTTTTATATGAGAAAATTTTATTTATAAAAATTGTCCACTACTTTTAACAAATTGAAAAATTTAGATTTATTCCAAGTGGCTTCCCACCCACCAATTTCCTAAGGATTGGAGATCATTCCAATTCTACTAAGTTCTTCCATGTTGATATTATTCAAATTGTAATGAGTTCCTCATTCTTATTTATAACATTCATTTTATTTAGAAAAATGGTCCATTAAATTTAATAAATTTAAAAAATTAGTTTGGTGCCATGTGGCTCCCCACCCAACAATTGCCTAGTGATTTGAGATGAGATTATTCCAATTATAATAAGTACCTCAATATTATTTATAAAATTCATTTATATATAAGAAAAAATATTTAGCAAAATGGTCCATTACTTTTAATAAATTAAAAAAATTAGATTGGTTCCACGTGGCTCCCCACCCACCAATTTCCTAGGAATTTGAGATTATTCAAATTCTAATAACTTCCCCCCACCCACTAATTTCTTTGGAATTTGAGATTAATCCAAATTTTTTTAACTCCTCCATGATGATATTATTCCAATTCTAATAGGTTCCTCATTATTATTTATAACATTCATTTATATGTCCATTATGTTTAATAAATTTAGAAAATATATTCATGTGATGTGGCTCCCCACCCAACAATTTCCTAGGGAATTGAGATTATTCAAATTCCAATAAGTTCCTCCATGATAAGTTCCTCATTATTATTTATAATATTCATTTATATATAATAAATGTATAACATTATATTTTCCTAAGTCTTCACTATGATGCAAATAAATTCCATCCATTCTGGGGTTAACATGTGCCTCAATGTGTTTGAAGATCATATTGTCTACTCCAATCTTCTTCCCACGCTAAAAAAATGTGGCGTACAAGTTGTGAATGCAACATCTTCTTCCATTAATAACAAAAAAGTTCATATTATATATAAATAGGTATTTTCATATAATTGTGGCAACAACTTACTTCCTTATCTGCTTTACTAGTGTCTGAACATACATACAGTTCTAGGCTAACACGAGTGTTTGATACTGGTAAATTTAAAGTGGAAAACCTATATGAGAAGTTTGGGCATTTATCTATATGACAAGTTTGGGCATTTGATATTAGATCATGAGGATGATTACCAGACCTTGACTCTTGAGAGGGATATGTGTCTCCACATAGGATAGGAGCAGATTATGAGTACAAGGTTTTACATGCTTATGGCACAAATCTTCACTAGATCAATTATGTGTCCGCTATAAATTTAGTAACTAGGTGTGGTTTAGGTGTTAATGATTTGAAGCAGTGTTCTATTGAAGGTTTCTTTACATTTCAAAATACAAATGTATAAAATTAACTCACCTATGAATTTGATCTATCCTAGGTTTTCATGTAAGATCAATGTAAATAACATTAATAACGTTAATTCTTAATATTATTGATAATTGATATATGTGCTTGATATGGGACTATCCGCATTTATCAACCACATTTATTAATGTAGTTGTGCTAGTTATATATTAACTATTAATATTATATATCTAATAAATGAATATCTTCAAAATATCACATGTATCAATAAAGAAAAAAACAATTGAAAAAATTACTTTCTGTTTTGTTAGCTTTTTATATTTTATTTATTAATTTTAATTTATTTTTTTAAATTCAATTTTAATAAATTCAATTAAAATATTAATATATATAAATACAAATATAAAATGTAACATATCATAAATACAAATATAAAATGTATTTCTGGAAAAATATTAAAATCCAACTATTAAAAATTAATTCCCACATTTATTTATAGCAAAAACATGAAGTGAATAACAAAACCATTACTTTAATACTAAAAAAGGACTAATAAATAATAAAGTTAAATAATAATATTTTAATTTAATCACTCATCATTATCTGCAGGGCAGTTTTTCAAGTCCCATCTTAAAACATGCATAAAACACACCTTAGTGTCTGTAAACCCAACATTTTGATTGTTATCATCATTTCGGGTCGCTGACTTCATCATTATCCTTTTTCTCTTTAGTTTGACAGTAATGAGAATAATTAACATTTGAGATTTTAAACATTTTCAGTGTGAGTTATATTTTTGTAGGAAGAGTTTTGATTTTTATTAGCGTTTACTGAGGGCATTTTATTAAATATTTAAATTTAAGATTAAATATATAAATAGTAGATCTGTTTTGGTTTGACATTCCAGCGAGTTTGGAAATTGATGGGAAAATTAAAAAAGAATATGACAGTTAAATGCTACCAAAACATTTCAATTTAAAAATTTCTTTCCCAATTCCAAATATATACACCTACCTGCATAAAATAAATAAAAAGAAAATAAATCTTTTAGAAATACAAATCCACATCAAACTTGTCTAAGTTTTTACTTTTCTAACCACCAATCATACTATTCTACATGTATTAATTATTAATTTACGCAATTAAAAAAAATAAAATTTATATATTATATATATATATATATATATATATATTAATTAAACTAAGTATATATATATAAATTTAATTTTCGTTTCTTACAATTTCAATTTTATTACTATTTTAATATTAAAAAAGAACCAATTCAAATCTTATTTTTTCTTTTCTTAAAATTTCTTTGGTAAATGTTTTGTCAATACGTTTATTGGGCAGAATGGGCAGAATGATTTGAGATAATAGGCCATCTCAATTCCTCTCTTATAAGTAAATATAAAATAAATAAATATTTTATAAAAATAGCTAAATTAGGTGAATGACAGAAACATCGCTATAGCAGTAACCTTTGACAAAAGATAAAAAATCGTAATTTAAGATAATAACATTTTTTAAGGACGGATGATACGATACGATGGGTCAACCTAAGCATAAGCACATGTTACGGAGAGTTATCATTCATCATGAAGACCACGGCACAAACTGAGGTTGGATGAAAAGGGGTTATAATGGGCTTGGCTAATGCCATTTTTGTTGCTTTATTTTTTATGATATCACATATTTGTTTTTGTTTTATGTTTACATGCCACGCTTATTTAAGACCAAGTGCCAGTTTTGCCGAAAATCAATGTGGATAGGATTTGTTATTCCATCTTGGATTGTCTAATGTATTGGTAATTGCAACAAAGGGTATTTCGTGCTCTCACCTTATATGTTTTTTATATGTTTTTTTGGGCATTTGATGTTTCAGAAATACTTTTATTTTTGAGAATGTTTTTTATGATTTCCAATCTACTCGTGTAAAAATTGTCGGCCATTTCTTAGAAATTGGTACATGGTTTCCTTTATCTCCACGACGCTCTATTTTATTCATGGATTTGCATGATCATTTAGATAAAATGTGAACATAATTGAAAAGAAGGAGATGTAGCTCACATGTGTGGCATGTACCTGGAGATTACACTCAAAACAGACAGATCACTCTCATACACTCTATTCCTCATCAATAAAAGATTACATCATTAAATACAACTTTAGAAATCATGAAGTTGCAACCAAACTCCTAAACCCTAGGAACAAATCATAAACTAAGGAGATATGTTACAACTTATGTAACCAATTCTCCATTAATACAAAATAATATCAATTTTTTTCAACTCCCCCCCTTAATGGAGAAAGGGTTGTCCTAGACTCTTAACATCCCTCTAAACAATTCAAACTTCACACGTGCAAGAGGCTTTGTAAAAATATTAGCCACATTGTCACAAGTTTTATAATATTCATCAATAATTTCCTTTGACTATAGTTTCTCTCTGATAAAATGGAACTGAGTGTCTATATGTTGGGTGTTTTGATGAAACACTGAATTGTATGCCAATTTAATGGTGCACTGGTTGTCGGTTTTAATGGAAGTGGGATTCTTCTATTCTTTTCCTACATCATTGAGAAGCCTTCTCAACTAGATCGCTTCACACGTCGCTACACACAATGCTTGATACTCAGCTTCACACGATGACAAGGCTACAATACTCTGCTTCTTGCTGCTTCATGCTATAACCCTGGATCCTATGTTGAATGCGTAACCTATGATGGACCTTCTATCATCCAAGTTACCTGCCCAGTCTGAATCTAAAAAACCTGATAGAATAACATCAGATGCGTCAGTGTATAAAATGCCATAGTTAACAATACCACAAAGATACCTCGACACGCTTTTTTCTGCTACCCAGTGAATTTTAAGCGGTTTTGACATGAATTGACTCAACACACTAACAGAGTATGACAAGTCAGGTCTGGTTGTTGTAAGATATATCAAGTTGCCAACCAGCTATCTGTACATTGTAGCATCAACCTCTTTAGTGCCGTTGCCACTGCACAACTTCAGATTCTGCTGCAAAGGTGTCACTGTTGATCTACACTAATCCATACCAAACTTTTCCAACAGATTTCTGGCAAACTTCCCTTCGGTAAGAAAAGTTTTCCCAACATCTCTGCATAGTTCTAGTCCTAGACAGTAATGAAGGCTTCCAAGATCTTTCATCTCAAAAACTTGTTCCATAAGCCTTTTGATTCCTCTGATTAAATCATCTGCATCTCCTGTTATAATCATGTCATTTACATACAGCTAAATCAAAATAATCTGCCCCTGATTATTGTACCTGGTATACAAATTCGGGTCATTTAAATTTCTATAAAAGCCATACTCTAAAAAGAAAGAATCAACCTTTTCGTACCAAGTCCTGGGTGCTTGCTTTAAACCATATAAATCCTTTTCGAATCTACAAACAAGATGTTCCTGCCCCTGCTTTACAAACCCTTCTGCTTTACTAAGTAAATTTCCTCTTTTAAATCACCATTTTTAAACGCAAATTTAACATCAAGCTCGTGTAACTCCCAATTACATTTAGTAGCTAAAGCAATAAGAATTCTGATTGTATTTAGCTTTGCTACAGGTGCAAAGGTATCATCAAAATCTATACCTTCCTATTGTGAATATCCTTTTGCAACCAACCTAGCTTTTAATTTCTCTATACTTCCATCTGCATTCATTTTTGGTTTAAACAACCATTTACATCCTATGATGTTTTATTCTTAGGCAACTCAACTAAATCCCATGTGTCATTTCTAAGAATTGATTCTATCTCTTCATTCATTGCAGCCCTCCACTCCTTAAATTGACTAGCTTCTTTGTAATTAGTGGGCTCTACAATGTTCAAAACATTTGACATCAAAGCATAGTCTCTCAAATTTAATGGTTTTTTAGTCTTCCTACCTAATCGCCTTGGTAGGGAACTTACCTCAAATTTGTTTTCTTCAGCTATAACCAGGCTTGCATTATCACCTTCTTCCTATTCTTCTTTTTTCTTTTCTTTCCGCTCTTGCTCTCTTTAATCATCGCTGCTTTCATCCATCAACAATGGAATGTGCCAATCATCACCAATGTCATATTTCCCTTCCTGTACCTGTTCATGAAACACTAGATCCCTGCTTGCAAATGTCTTACGAGACTCAATATTGAATAATTTATATGCTTTAAATTCGGTGCCATAACCAACAAAGATGCATCTAACTGCTTTAGGGTCTAATTTCTTCCTATCATCTTTGGGTATATGGGCAAATGCTTTCGACCCAAATACTCTTAAACGGTTTACTGCTGGTTTGAATCCATATAGAGCTTCAAAAGGACTTTTGAAGCCAGGATACCTGGTAGGACTTTTGTTCTTCAAATATATAGCAATATTAATAGCCTCTGCCCAAAAACTATTAGACAGACCCTTACCTTGTAACATGCTCCTTGCGCACTCCACTAAAGTTCTGTTTTTGCGCTCTACAACTCCATTCTGCTATGGTGTGTGTGGCATTGGATACTGCTGAACAATCCCGTGAGATTTGCAGAATTTCATGAATTCCCCTAGCTTATATTCTCCCCCTTGATCAGATCGAAGAATTTTTATACTCATACCAAACTGTTTTTCCACCAAGGCTTTAAATTCTATAAAGCACTGGAAAGTTTGACTTTTTTTACTCAGAAAATAAACCCATGAATATCTAGTGCAGTCATCAGTAAATAATAGAAAATAATATGCTCCTCCTAACGACCTTGTCTGCATAGGTTCGCTATATCAGTGTGCACTAGTTCTAAAATATTTGTTTCCTTCCTCCTATCATGTACAGGAAATTGTTCTCTATGCATTTTACCTAAGGCACAACCATCACAATTTAACTGAATATTATGAAAGATAGGGAGCCCCTCAACCATAGCTTTCTTCTGCAATAACATGAGGTCCTGCAAATTCAAGTGACCGAACCTCTGATGCCAGAGTTGTTCGGTTGTCGATCCTCTTGCAACCATGGCTCGCTTTGGTATACTCTTTGCATCCATTCTGTATAGGCTTCCAACTCGCATGCATGTTGCAACTATTTCATTCCTGCAATCCTTTATCACACAATGAGTCTTGAAGAACTCGACTTGCATATCTTGATCAATAATCATGGATACAGATATCAGATTCTTCTTAATTCCAGGTACATATAAAACATTTTTAAGATGACTAATTTTTCCATTTGATAACTTAACTAGAATCACCCCATAACCTTTAATCTCGTATCCACTATCATCTCCTAAATAGATTTTTGATCTGTATGTACTTTCTTCAAGACTATCAAAAAAACCATTTTTACTTGTCATGTGAGAGGATACTCCGGAATCGCCATACCAAATATCATCCTCATTAGATGCTGAAAGGGCATAGTCGACTATGAACAATCAAAATTCATGACTGAAATCTTTATCTTCTTCTTCAACAAAGTATCCTCTGTGCTTTGCACTTGCCTGCTTCCTCTTTGCATCATCAACCTGCTTCTTAAAGCATTCATTCTGTATACGACCCTTCTTTCCACAATAATAACATTTCTTTACAGAATAATTTGCAAGCATACCTTTATGAGAATTCTTATGTGATGTTCCTCCTTTCTATTGTGATTGCTGGTGTGGCTGCTTTTCTCTGAATGATCGATGTTTCGCCGTCATCGCAAGATCATCACTCTGGGGGTTCAGGTTCTGCCGCCGCTCCTCCTCTTGCAGCGAGATCCCTGTCAAATCTTCAAATGTGGGTGCTTTCTCCCTTGCCATCAATCTAATAACGAACATTTGAAATTCATCATGCATCCTCCTCAGTGTGATTGAGACGAGATCAGAGTTAGGCACTGCCTCTCCGATGTCCCCCAATCCTTCTTTCACATCTTTAATTCGGGCAACAAATGCAGCGCAGTCTCCCTTTCGTCCATCCTCATTCAAAATAGCTTGCTTTTAAGCGCCATAATTCAACTGTTGTTCTAGGTCTGATACAGATTTTTGATGGTTGTCTAGATCTCCGCGGACGTTTTACAGTCTCTGATGTGCGGGATAATACTGTCCTTCACGGACATCTTCAACAAAACTTTCGCTTTGTTCTCTCGTTTATCCCATTCTTGCTCCTGTGTCCCTGCACTCGGCCTCATCTCATCACCTATAACTATGGACCAAGCATTCGCACCCTCAAGCAAGGTCTGGATCTTAAACTTCCAAATCGTGAAGTTAGATCCATCGAGTTTGTGAGACTCATGAAGATAAGATTCCATCGTATTATTCATTTTGATCAGATCTACAAAATGAATCTACCCAACAGTAAAAAAAAAATGATACCTGTGAAATCGATCTGTCACTTCTCTGCCACTGATCTACAGTATCTGACAATCCCGCTCCGATGAGCAAATTCAGCCTTTCTTAATACAGCCAAAAAATTGGTCTGATCAAAATTGATCAGATCTACCTCTCATGGATAGATCTACAACTTCTCTGATCTGCACCCCTTGCAAATCATCAAACGAAGATGAGGCTTCCCGTAGATCCCCTTGAAGGTGAGTTGGCGCTCTTCCGAGCAGAAATCCCATGCCAATATGGTCATTGATTGGCTGCAGGTCCGGAAATCCCTAAGGTTCCTTCGCTTCACCATTGGATGGTCAACATCATGGCTCTTGATTCCTCCTTGTCTAATATTTCCTTCATCCATGTGTACAAAGAGAAAAACTTGATCGTTGACGTTTGTCTAAGGGAGGGATCACTCTTTGTCATGGTTTTATCTTTTTTGAGCTCCAGATTGATGGCATTGTACAAGAAGCTCGCTCCTATGGTTTATGATCCTCTATGTTGTTTCTTGGGTGGATGCCTTTGTTTCTTAGTATGGTCTATCCTTTTCCCATGTCTTAGCTTTGTCTATCTTTTTTCTGATGCTTCCAATATTGGTTCTTACTGACCTCCTTTCTTCTTCTTTAATTTGGTATTGATCTGATCCAATGATTTGCTTACTTATCTTTAGTTTCTGGCATTTATAAAACCATATGTAATTTTCCATTAATTAACCAAAAATGAAAGCTTTCCTTGTCTAAAAAAAATAACTCACGTTTCCAATCAATTAGTAATATGCATTCATTCGATTGGAACTTTTCAATTACATAATAATATGGAAACTAACTCTCATTATCATGTACCTTGTCTCGCACCACGAAGAACCTCTTTCTATCGAGTGCTAATGGCATTAGAGTGGTGAGTGGAAATCCGCTTTTTTTCTCTGTTGTGCACGCATTGTAAGCATCTCAACTCTCCACAATAATACTTTTCCTTAGGAAAAAAAAAAAAAAAATAGGATTTAGATTCGGTAGTAGCGGCATGTCAAGTGGAAAAAACGAATGACACATTGTGCTTTCTTGAAAGGTATGAACGTGACACATTTCTCTTTTTTCATCAGTGCGAAAGTGAATTTGCTTTTACACTCATGACCCTTCGTCTAAAAAAAATTAATGGCTGCTTTCACCAGTCTTAGTCTTATTCGATTTGGTATTTTGATATTTTGACCCCAGGGAAAACGTGGATCAGAGAATTGCTTTTCTTAATATTATTAATCAGTTAAATAATTAAAGTGAAACTGAATTAAACTCAATAAAACTAAATTCAACTCTCAACTCAACTAACTATGACACTTCAATGCATTCAACTAAACTAACCATGACACTTAAATGCAAGATTGTGAGACTAACAAATGGTTAGAATTATATTTTGCAACAAATAATACATTCTAACACTAGTGTACAATCCAAAAAAGGCTCGTTTCGTGGAAACCTTGAACATGGTGGGCACGACTGTCACAGCAGCTTTTGAGTTGTTAATGATTATTATCGAATGGAAAGGTAAGTAAAGAACTTACAATAAGACAAATTGGAGTTTCTTTTCTCGGCCATCGAGAAGATCATCGGACAAAATCTTGTACGATGCCAGTATTTAGAATATAACGCGCTTCGTCTGATTCCGGAAATGCCAAAACGCAAGTTTATCAATACCCCATTTATTGTTATCTCAGACCGTGTGTAGTGTCGTAGGACCCATTTTGATTGTTGTCGGCCGTTCACTTCGCAACAAAGGAAATGATATCACTGCTGAGGATGTGCAAAAAATCCGAGATTAATATTCTCCTAATTTTCGAAAGGGAAGAGAGCACAATTTAAAAATATGAAAAAGCCAAACGAAAACATTTATAATTCCCGAGATGTGAAATTGTTTGGTTGTATTCGATTGCGAGCTTTGAGGCACCCAGAAATGGGCCTAGGCACAAGTTGTCACTAAAAACGTTCGTATGCCGGGAGAGGATGTTGAATCTTTTGTATGTTGTGGTTTTTGGGAATCTCGGACAACATTATAACACTTTCTTTATCAATGTCGTTTTTCTCCATGTCTCGAACATGCGGTTGATGACAAAACCTATCAGTGATTCCTCTTCCACAAAAATTGAGAATCTATTTCCTTTTCTTCTCACTTTTTCTCTGCTTCAATTGCTCATGAACGTGCCGTTTAATACTAAAATGAAAATATATTTACTCTTCCTCTTCACATTTCTCAATGAAACATAACCTTTGCTCCTACGGATCATGAATTTCGGGTTTAAGAATAAAACAGAGAATTTACATCGCCTATACGTTTGAGTTTCTTATAAAGTCATATTATTGGAAGAACGATTACAATTATCCTTTATTTTATGTCATATATTTATATATAGAATTGATTTATCTATATCGCAGACTTTGTTATCTACAAGATTAGTTTTCTAATTATAAAAAATAAATACTTAAACTAAGAAGATAATGTTATATATTAATCTTTCAACTTTCAAGTTAAAATAATTTTAATTTAGATGAAAAATTTTGATTGAATATCAAGCCTAAAAATTTTCAATAAACGAATAATTAAGATGAAAAGCATGACTTAGCTATCAGTTAATTGACACGGGATGATAATTAGTTTGTTTTTCCTCTTGTGTGAGTTTTTTTTTTCTTTAACTAAAATTTAATTTTAGAAATAAAAAAGTGTAGCATCTTTATTTCTATCTATCTCCCTCTCACTGCTTCTCTCTCCCACTCACTCCCTTAGTATATCTCTCATTTTCTATCCCATCATTGCCTCCCCTTCTCTCTTCCTCTCCCTACCTCTATTTATATATGTCTTATTCTATCTCAACTATCTCGATCCCTACCTCTATCTTTCTCTCTCGTCTTCTAGCTGGACCTCTCTCTCTACACTTCCCTCTCTATCTCTTCATATCATAATGTTCCTCCCTCTCTCCTTCTCTCTCTCCCTCGCTTGCTCACTTTCTCTCTCCCTCTACCTATCTATCTCTCTCTTCTTCTCCCTAAACAATCTCCATTCCTCCCGCTCTCCTTCTCTCTCACACTCTATTTCCACATGCCTCTCTTCTTCCCTCCCTATCTCTCTATTCTCCCACTTTCTCTCCCTCACTCTATTTTCTCTATCAATCTCCCTTCCATCCTTCTCTATCATCTCCTTCATTGTCTCCTTCCTTCTTTATCTTTCTCCCTTCCCACTCTCTATATCTCTATTTTCATTTATGTATTTGTCTGTGTCTCTCTATCTCTTTACCCCTATATCCCTAACTCTAACCCTCTCTCTCTCTGTCTCTCTCTCTTAGACCCTCACTATCTATCTCCCTATCTTTATTCATTCCCCTTATCTTCCACCTCCACTCTCTGCATCCTTCACTCTCACCTTCTCTCTTATGCTTCATCTGTACAGACTCTCTCTACTTCCCTCTTTATTCATCTTCTTGCTCCCTCCCCCTCTCCTTCTCCTCTCCTGATCTCACTCCCCTCCTTCCCACACTCCCCCATCCATGTATTTGTCTTCTTCCATCTACATCTCTCTTATTCCCCTCTCTCTAACCTCTCTCAATCTCCCTCACCTACTCTCTCTATTTCCTCCCTATATCCCTTTCTATTTCTCTCTCTATTTGTCTCCTCAACTGTTTATCTCTCTATTTCAATTCACATATTTTTTTTTGTATGCCCCCCACCTCATTCTCTCTCTTTCACTCATTCCATCATTATCTCTCTCTCTCTCTCTCTCTCTCTCTCTTCCTTTATCTCCACTCCATCCTTATATCTCCTTCTCCCTCTTCTTTCCTATTTATTTATCTCTTATTCGTCTCTCTCTTTTTCTCTTATATTGATCTCCCTTCCCTCTTTCCCTCTCTCCTCTATCCATGTTTCCTTCCTTCTCTCCCTTTCTATTTCCCCCACTCATTGTTTCTATTTCTATTTACATATTTTTCTACTTGTCTCTATATCTATACTCCTACCGATGTTCCTCTCTCTCTCTCCAGCACTCCCGCAATCTCTCTCTCCCTCTCTTCCCGTCACTGTCTCTCTATCTCTATCTCTCACTCTTTCTCTTTCTCTTTCTCTTTCTTTTCCCCCATTTTCCATCTCTCTTTCCAATTTCCATATTTTGCCATGTATCTCAATATATTGTTCTCTCTTTGTCTCTATCTCCATCCCTCTCTTCCTCTCTCTCTGTCCATCATTCCCTAATTATGTTACTTCCTCTCCATCATTGGTCTTCTCTCTCTACCTCTCACTCTCTTTCTTGTTCTGTCTCTTATTCCATCTATCTCCCCCTTCTTTATCCCTTGTGTTTCTTCTCTCCATCTATCTCTTCTTCCTGCTATATCTCTTAAGCCTATCTCTATCACTCTATTCGTCCCTCTCTATCCCTCTCCCTCACTATCTCTATGCTTCTCTCCCCATCACTTTCCCTCTTTCTATTTAGTTATATCTCTCTTATTCCGTCTGTCTCCCCCTTCTTTATCCCTTGTGTTTCTTCTCTCCATCTATCTCTTCTTCCTGTTATATCTCTTAAGCCTATCTCTATCACTCTATCCGTCCCTCTCTATCCCTCTCCCTCACTATCTCTATGCTTCTTTCCCTTTCACTTTCCCTCTTTCTATTTAGCTATCTCTCTCTTCCTCCATTTTTCTCCCTCTAGATTTCTCTCTCTCTCTAAATCTCTTTATCTCTCTCTCTCTCTCTCTCTCTCTCTCTCTCTCTCTCTCTTGTCTTCCCTACATATCTCGCCTTCTCTCCCTCCCTATATCCTCTCTCTCTCAATCCCTTTATTTCACTATATGCCTGCTCCTCTCTATCAATATTCCCCTCTCTCCCCCCTACATTCTCTCCATCACTCCCTGTCTCCCTTTGTTTCACTGTCAATCTCCAGATCTCTTTCTCTCTTTCCTTATTTATATCTCTCTTCCTTTTTCTTTCTCTTCCTCTCCCCTACACTCTTTCCTCTTTATTTGCATTTACATATTTTTATATCTCTCTATATTTTATTCCCTCATTGACTCTATCTTAACCCCTCTCTCCTTTACTTTTTCCCTCACTCCCTATGTTTATCTCTCCCTCTCCTCCCCGTCACACTCTCTTTGTTTATCTCTCACTTTCCCCCCTTTCCCCCTATATATCCCACTAACACTACTATTATCCATCTCTCCCCATTATCTCTACCTCTTTCCCTTCCTATCTTCTTTTCTCTCTCTTTGTCTCAACAGACCCCCTTGTCTCTCTCTCTCCCTTTCCATATTTACTTATGTCTCTCCCCACCACCCCCCTCCTATCCCTCTTCCTCTCCCCCCTCATTTTCTCCTTCTCCTTATCCTTCGTCCCTCTATTCGCTAACACTAATGCCATACTTCATCTCTCTACCCCTCACTCATCATCTTCTCTCTCTCTCTCTCTCTCTCTCTCTCTCTATATCTCTCATATATGATATCTCTTCATCTAGTATCACCCTCTACTACTATGTCTGAATCTTCCCTCCCCCTCTCATTCTCCCTCTCCCCTCATCTCTCTCTCTCTCT